>JAJIBD010013628.1:0-39870 GCA_021461705.1 Cryptotis parvus | reverse complement strand
CCCCTTGGCCAAACACTCAAGAGAGAACCTGGTCAGGCCTCTTGTCTCACTCTTGCCAACCCCCATTCAGGTGCCAGTGTTGGTCCCGTGCAACAGCACTGGAACACCGTGGGACTGCCAGAGCGCCAAGTCCAGTGGGGAGGGCATTTGTCTTGCACGCGCTGACTCCACTCAATCCCTGGGATCCCATACGGTCCCCTGAGCACCACTGAGTAACTCCCAAGTGCAGAGGCAGGAGTAACCCTTTGAGCATACCCATGTGTGACCCAGAAAGACAAGTGGGGGCAGAGGGATAGTACAGCGGGGAGGGCATCTGCCTTGCATGCGGCCAACCTGGGTTCAATCCCAGGCATCCCATATGGTCCCCGGCACCACCAGGGGTAATTCCTGAGTGCAGGGCCAGGAGGTAGCCCTGAGCATCGACAGGTATGTCGCAAAAAGCAAAAAACAAAAAACAGTGAGTAGTCCCTCTCCCCATGCAGCCCTTCTCCACCTGCCGCTCCCCTCGCGTGCCCACTCGAAAGAGCCAGGTGCAGGCCTGGAGGGTCCTGGCCCGGCCACCATCACCCAGCTGCCTCCTTCCAGGGCCGGGATACCAAGCAGTCCCGGTCTAAGCACGGTGGGGCAGGCCCCCGTGCTGGGGAGCTGCCCACGCACACGCAAACACAACTGGCTTCCAGGGGCTGATGCTGCTCCACACACGTGCACCTCTGGACCACGTCCGGGAGTGCACATTTGGGACACCAGGCTTCACCCACCGCCCTTGGGGGTCTTCGGGCCAGCAAGGGCTGCAGTTCCCAGCGTGTCCCGCGGAGGGCGCGTCGGAACAGGAGCAAGGAGACGCGAAGGAGACCAGCGACACGCTCAGCTGACATAGGATTGTATTCGGTGTCTGGGGTGTTAGTGGGTGTGGACAAAGTGAGCACCGAGTCAAGCAGAGGGGGCGGAGGTGCCCGCCAGGTGCTGCCCCTCCTTGGACCTCGTCTGAGGTGGGGTCAGGAGATGAGGCAGAGAAGCTCCGCGGCCGGCAGCACTGGGCTCTCTTCAAGCCTCGCAGGCCGTGGTCCCAGGGTCCCTCTGCGCCCTGTGGGGTCCTGGGCTGGCGGACACGCCCACAGCCCTCTGTGCGTCCTGGAGAAGACGCGCCCACCCAACCAGGCCGCCAGCCTGGCTAGAACGACCCGCTTCGCCGCAGCCTGACCCATCCCCGCGACGGCCGGGTGGGCCCCGCGCCTCGCCGCCACCTCCAGCCCAGTGCTGTGGGCCGGGTCCCAAAGTCCCCTGTGTCCAGGTCCGGGACGGCAGCGCTGCCAGCGGAAGCGGCGACTCCAACCCCGGGCAAAGTCCTGCCTGCGACGCGGGTGCCGCCCGCACTGGGCTGGGGACCCAGGAGTCCTCGCGGGCAGCGGCGGCGGCGGGCTCAGGGCTTGCGGCCCCGGCGGCCGGCGGCGGGGACGCGGGGGGCGGCTGCGCTGGCCTTCGGGCGTGCAGGCCTTGGCGGACAGCGCTCGCTCGCGGCCGGAGCGGAAGGCCGCGGTGACCGTCACCAGGTAGGGCGGTGCCCGGCGCCAGGCCCCTGCAGCGTGGTGCTGTTCTGGCCCGCCGGCACGTCCACGCGCTGCGCCGCGCCGCCCCCGCACCGGCCCGAACTGCACGTGGTAGCCGAGCGCCGACGCCGAGCCCAGCGCAGGGGCTCCAGCTCACGCGCAGGCTCCGCGGTCTTGGGTGCGAGAAGACGATGCGCTCCGGCCCGGCCTCGTCTGGGGGGACAGGCCAGCGGTGCGGCGGCCGCGGGGTCGCGCCCCGGCCCCGCCTGCGCCCCGGCCCCCCGCCCCCGGCCCCGCCCCAACCCCCAGGCCCCACCGTCATTCCCCCCGCACCTGACGGGCTGCGGGCTCCGGCCCCGCCCCGCCGCCCTCCCGCGCGCCCCGGCTCCGGGCTCACCTGAAGGCGGCAACGTGCGCACTAGCAGGCGCTGCGGCGCCACCGGCTGCTCATTGGATTCCGGCAGCAGCGCCACATCGTAATCCGTGTCCGGCTCCAGACCGGTCCAGACTCCAGCCGGTGGCATTCCCGGGCAGCTGCCGACGCAGTGGGAACCCCGAGCGCCCGCTGGGCGCCACCTCCAGGACATAGTACCCCGAGTGGGCCACGAGCAGCGGCGGCCAAGCCAGGCGGAAGCTGCTGGGTGTGACCTCGGTGGCCCGGAGTCGCAGAGGCCCGGTAGCGTCTGCGGGGAGTCGGGCAGGTATCAGTGGAGGCAAGGACGGCCCCTCGGTCAGGGGAGATCTGCAGGACTGAGGCAGCCGGACTATACATGCTGATGGGCACATGGGCTGCCAGAGGGCCGGACCGGCCCCCGCCACATCAGGACCCGGTCAGCTTGCCTAGGTCAGGGGTCACCGCACTCCGAGGTGCGCCAGAGTGGACCAGCACAGGGTCTAGGGGAGTCCGGCCCTGCCTGTATCAGAGCACAGGGAGTGCCTGACGCTGACCCAGAAAGAGCCGCAAACACCCCCACCGGGGCCCAGCACAGCTTCCTGCCCTCATGCGGCAGTTCCAGCCCCACGAAGCTGTCCCACCACCCCCAGACCCATTTCCAAGTGCCCTGCCCAGACACGCCCTGCCTGGCCAGCTGCCCACCCTCCTCCCAGGCTCTCAGGACTTGGAGCCCAGACACCAAGCCAGGGGTCCCTGAGGCTCTGGGCAGCAGAAAGGAGAGGGACCTGGGAATCCGCACTTCTACTGGCCACCACAGGCAGGGTCTGGAGACAGTCCCTCAGCCTGCACAGTGTGGCTGAGGGGTCAGCAGGCCCAGAGGGAGTTGTGGATAGAAAGACAGAGCAAGATTAAGACACCTGCCTCGCACGCTGCTGACCCACATTCAATGTTGGCGCCACGTTAGGTCCCCCGGGGCCGGCCAGCAGTGGCCCAGAGCGCACAGGCAGGAGCCAGCCCTGAGCACCGCCGGCTGTGACCCCAGGCCCCCACCAAACAAAAGCTAAAAGTATGAAGTGAAGGGGCTGCCACAGCAGGCAGGGGTCAATCCCTGGTGTCCCATATTGTCCCCTGAGCCCACCAGCAGAGCAGTGATCCCTGAATGCAGAGCCAGGAGCACCGCCCCATGTGTGACCCCACAAAAAATCAAAACGGGCCGGAGCAATAGCACAGCGGGGAGGGCGTTGGCCCGCACACGGCTGACTTGGGTTCGATTCCCGCATCCCATATGGTCCCTGAGCACTGCCAGGAGTAATTCCTGAGTGCAGAGCCAGGAGTGACCCCTGAGCATGGCCGGGTGTGATAAAGAAAGACCTCATAGTCTCCTGGGAGCAGAGCCGGGCTCAGCTTGGGCTACCTCACTCTGGGGGCGAGGGAGGGTCTCCTTGGTCCCTGTGTGCCCCCAGTTCCCACTCCTCTGGCCCTCCCGCCTTGGGTGGTCCACGGCAGAGTGGGGAGTCCCGGCCGCACAGTCCCCTACCAAGGATGGCGTCCCGGAGCCGCCAGTGATGATGGGCAGGTCGCCCACATCCACAAAGTGCAGGTGTGTGTCCGCAGGGGGGCCGAGGCAGCAGCCAGCAGCTCCAGCCGGTTGCTGCGGCCGGTGCTAATGATGAAAACAGTGACACCCAGGTCCTTTAGCTCCTGCATGGGTGGCCCCACGGGGGTCGCTGGAGCCACCATCAGTGACCCACACCAGCACCTTGGGCACCCCTGGCCGGGCCCCCTGCTGCCTCGGAGAACAGCTGCTCCTTGGCATAGGCCAGTGCCAGGCCGGTGGGTGTCGCCCATGCGCTGGGTGGCTGCCAGCACCGCACCCCCGCACCGCTGCTCCTGAGCTGTGCTGGTCGAAGGGGAACTCCATGTGCGGGCGGCTGCCCACGCACCAGGCTGGCGCGCAGCGCACCTGGGCCCACGGGCAGGGGTGCGGCCAGCTGCCCGACGAAGTCCCGCACGCGGGAGAACCTCGTAGTGCGACACGCTGGCAGAGCTGTCCAGCAGAAACAGCAGGTCCCCCTGCGAGCCGCCGCGGGGGCACCTGGGCAGAGGGAGAGCAGGCGGTCAGGCTCAACGCCCACACCCCTCCACGACACCCCTCAGGGCGCGCTCTCCTGTAGCTCCCCCAGCCCGGCAGGTCCTGAGAGGTGGCGTGGTGCCACCTGCATCCCGCTGAACAGAGCTGGGGTCTGGGCACGGCGGCCCGCGCTGGACCCCAAAGCCACACACGCCCCTCAAGGGATCCTGGCGGTGGCAGAAGAGGCGGGGACGGGCCTGGGGTCGGCACCGGAGAAGCTGGAGTTTAGCCGTTGGCTCAGCCTCCACGTAAAGCAACCGGAAAGAGGGAGGGGACAAGCTGGAGGCAGCGCTGGGTCCCCTCCCCTGGCCCTGGCTGCACCCAGAGAGCGGAAAGATCCCACGGAGGGGGCTCCCTTTGCCAGGCCCCCCACCTAGTACCTGCGTTGTCCTCGCCTCTCCGGAGGCGCTTTTAGGAGAGGAGCGCGGAGCGAGGCTGGCCTCTCCCGCCATGCCTCGGAGCCACAGACGGGGCAGACAGAAGGCACCCTCCACCCCTGCGCAGGTTCCACCCCGCAGCCTCGGGCACCTGATCTGCGGCCGCGGTGGGTTGGTGCCCGGCCGCCCACCCCCTGGCGCGCACCCTGACCACTGCAGGCAGCAGCGGCTGGAGGTCAGCCCAGGCCAGATCCCACGTACTCACCACGCCCGCGGTGCTGCGCGCCAGCGCCAGACGCAGGCTCAAGGCCAGGCCAAGCGCCGTCCAGGACAGCATCGCGGGACGGGACGGGCGCGCTCGGCCTCTGCTCGCTGCTCGCTCCCCAGCGCACAGGGTCCGGGTCCGCTGGGCGCGCCGCCGCGCGGGCAGGGGCCGGCCCCACCCACCGAGGCCCCGCCCACAAACTCCCGACGGACCAACCGCGAAGGACAGAGTAGGCTCCGCCCATCAAGGCCCTCGCCCCACAGCCGCGCGCGCCTAGGAACCAGACTCACGGACCGTCCCCGCCCACAGAAGCCACGCCCACTAAGACCCCGCCCCGCGGCCGCGCGGGAACAGGGCTCGCTCCCTGAAGGCCCCCTGGGCACGTGGACGCGCACACTTGGCCTTGTCCCCTTCTGGGCCGCTCCCGCCCCCATCCACGAGACTGGTCACCCCAGGGCCCCTGCCAATGTTTTCATAGCCCCTCCGCAGTCTCTGAAGCCAAGTCCCAGTGAACCTTCGGAGGTGTGTGTGGGAGCAAAGTCCCAGGGGCCCAGATCCGGTGGAGAAGCAGCCGCGTGGTGGCCCCTACACCCAACTTAAGAACTTGGAAGGAGACCTGACAGCTCCAGGACACAGCGTTTTTTTGCTTTTTTATTTATTTATTTTTTGCTTTTTTGGGTCACACCAGGCGGACGCTCAGGGGTTACTCCTGGCTCTGCACTCAGGGAATTACTCTCCTGGCGGTGCTCAGGGGACCATATGGGATGCCGGGATCGAACCCGGGCCGGGTAGGCCAGCCAGCGTGCAAGGCAAACGCCCGCCCGCTGGGCTATGGCTCCGGCCCCTTGGACACAGCGGTTTGAAGGAGGAGCCATGAAGGAGGCTGGCCTCTGCCCTGCCCAGCGCTGAGGGCAGCAGATGCCAGAGTAATCAGGTGCAGTGTTGTCCCTTAGGTGAGGCTGGCTGCGCCCACTCCTACAGCACACACGAGACCCTCCTCTGCGGGTCTTGCTGCCCCCCAGCCGCGGGGGTGCCCAGCAGGGCTAGAGGATGGGGAGCCATAGTGTTCCTTCCTGGGGCGCAGCAGGTGAGAGCCTAAGCACCCCTTTGCCTAAAAGAAAGGAAGCAGAGCCTTCTGGGCTGCAGAACCAGCACCGCGCTGGCCTCCCAGCTGCCCCCTCACGCCGCCGGGGATCTTGGCAGTGGCGGTGCTGGCTGTGTTCCATGGCCCCGGGGCCTCTGAGGGACCAGACTGCCGCGGCTTCCCTGGTGGTGCGGGGGCGTGCTCTGAGTGTGCCCCACTCTCCGTCTGACCTGGCTGCGACTGAGTTTGGGCAGCAGGCCCTCACTGGACACCTACCTGCTGGCTGGGTACGGTGGAGGTGGATGCCAGCAGCCAGGCAGCTGTGCCCACTTGCTCGCCTGGGGCGGCTCCCCTGCATCTGGGCTGATGGGGAAGGTTCCGTCCCTTCTGGAAAAAGTGAGCGGGTTGCCTTGGCCATGACTCAGCCTCTGGGATACAGCCGCCTCCCTCGTCCCACAGGGCTGCCCTGTCTCACTCTGAGCTACGCTACCTGCCTCGCCAACCTGCCCCATCGCTGTGGGGCCGGCCGTGCTGAACGCTGCTGATCCGGAACTCTGCGTCCACTGCCGCCCCACCCTGCCCTGAACCCCTGCTGCCCCCACCTTCAAGGAGAAACCTGGGTAGAGGGTCCCCGGGGGAGTGGTGGATCAGGGCCAGAACTGGGCTGAAGCAGACACAAGAGGAAGCACAAATATAATGGCCTGAAACCCACTCTGTGAGCACAGAGGGCCGGGAGAGGGACCATGGCCCAGACGGCCCCCAGCCCCCACTGGTGGCCCTGGAGACTGGCTTCTGCACAGGAAGGCCACGGTCCCACAATGGCCTCTCCAGCCAAGGAGTCCCAGGCATCCTTCCTGGAGCTGGTCTCCTGCACGTGGATGGTTCCCGAAACCCAGCTGGAACCCGGAAGTGCTCCGCCCCCCGCAGGCTGCCTCCTCCACACAATCCAGCTTGTATGGAGAAGAAGGGCCTTTTGTCCCTGCTGTGGTCACGCAGACCTCAGGGAGGGGTCAGCCCAGGCCTCTGACCCAGCGCAGCTCCTCACCCCCGGCCACACCCGGCCTTGTGCTCCTGTTTTCTGTGTCTGAGTTTCTGGAAGATGGGTGCAGAAATGACAAGGGCAGGTGCCAGGGTCAGGGTCCCCAGTGCAGGCCTCGCTAAGCCGCTAGGTCCTCTCTCTCCTGTGTAGGCAGGGTGGGCTCAGGGACGTGCCGGGGCCGTGGGGTCCCTGTCACCATGTCCCCCCCAGCCCAGACCTGCCCCCGAGCTGGCCAAGACCAGGAAAAAGAGACACCGAGCAGCAGAGCACCAGCTGTGGTGTGGCGCCACCCAGGGCTTGCCCCCTCTTCAGAAAGAGGAGCCCGAAGAGCCCCGAGGTCATCGAGTGCACGAGTGCTCCCGGGATGTCACCTGCTGTGGAGAACCTCGACCCTCCTTGTCGCTGTTGGTCGGCCCACGGGCATGGCAGGCTGTGCTGGGGACACAGGCTCCGGGCCCATCAGTCCCCAGCTGCCGGCCTGGCCAGCCGCAGGCAGAGAAGCTTCCTCTGGGGAGGGTAGACAGAAGCTACAGGGAAGGGTTCGGGTGCTGCCTGAGGGAAGCAGCTGGGCACAGGAGGCCTGGGGTCAACCAGTTGTCCAAGCCCCACTGGGGCTGGGGTAGCCCCAAAGCTGCCCAACGCCAGCAATCAAACCAAATAAAACCCCATAAATAACGCAGGTGGGAAGGCCACTCCAGCTTTTTTTTTTTTTTTTGGGCTACACCCAGCAATGCTCAGGGGTTTCTCCTGGCTCTGCACTCAGGAATCACTCCTGGCGGTGCTCGGGCGACCATATGGGATGCCGGGATCGAACCCAGGTCGACATGGGCCAGCCGCAGGCAAGGCAAACGCCCTACCCGCTGGGCTATCACCCGCCCCGCCACTCCAGCTTTGATCCCTAGCACGGCGTGGGGTCCCCTGAGCCCAGCCAGCATCCCCAAGCACAGAGCCAGGAGAAGCTCAGAACTCAACTGCGTGGGCCCAAGAAACAAAACACAACAGGCCATGGTGGCCCAGCCTGGGGCAGGCTCTTGGATATTGCAGAGTGAAGAGGCTGAGTTAGGAGCCAGAGACTGGGGCAGCGAGGGGGACAGAGGAGCAAGGTCTGAGAGCCGGGAGGGCATTTGCCTTGCACGGGGCCAACCTGAGTTCTATCCCCAGCATCCCATGTGGTCCCCCGAGCACCACCAGGAGTAATTCCTGAGTGCAGAGCCAGGAGAAACCCTGAGCATTCCCCGGGTTTGACCCAAAAAAGAAAACAAAAAAGGAGCAAGGCCCAGCTTCTCCTCTCTCTCCGCCGCCAGGAGCCCGTCTGTGAGGCCATCTGAGGGCTAACCCTGGCCTCTGCCTGTGGAACCTTCAGCTCTTGGACATGGCAGAGAGCAACAGAGCTGTGCCAGTGCTTGGGGGCTCTCAAAGTGGCCCAGCGTGGGGGCAAGGGGACTTAGCCAGCAACCCACAGCAGAGCTCCTTGTCTGGATGCACACCTGTGAGGACAGGCCACCTCAGCAGTGAGCAGGACACAAGGCCCAAGTCCTGGGTCCTAGTATTGGCTGGATAGTGCAGGAGTCAGGGCCAGGGCAAGTCAGCAGATGGCCACACCCAGAAAACAGGCGCACACCAAGGCTCACAGCATGCCTAGACACCACACACATTATACACAACCGCATACCACACACACGATCCCGCACAGCAGCCACACGCTGCACACCTATACACAACATACACGGCTATATACCCTATATACCCCACACACAGCACCCCGCACAGCAGGCACACGTGTGTACTCTACACAGCTGCACACCACAGACATGAACACACACAACACACGTGCACCTGCACACAACACACGCACCTGCACACAACACATGTATGCACTACACACAACACACATGCACCTGAACACAACACACGCGCATCTAACACAGCACACATATGCACCCACACACCACCCACACACAACACACATGAACCTGCACACACGACACATGCATGTACCTGCACAGCACACATGTTTGCATCCACACACAACACACATGCACACACAACACACATATGCAACCACATCCCAACATGTGTGTACAAGCACACAGGTGTACCAACACACCTACATGCATATGTGCACATACTATCATACATGTGCACCATGCAGCCAACATGCACACGTATGCACATGTGTGCACAACATGCCCTCAGCCCACACATGCACATACAGCTGGGGTGGCTGGTGCCCAGCCCTGAGGAAGGCGCCTGCTTTTCTGTGGACCACCTCAGCTCAGCACCTCGTCCTGAGGAGTGGGCTCAGGGCAGCTGCTGCTGGGCACCCCGGGAGGGAGGCTGGGCCTTTCCGGGGCAGCCCCTTGCCAGTCATGGAGAGGCGGTGCAGGTGTGCCTTGAGGGGGAGGATCGGCCCTGCACCCTGATGCCTCATGGAGAGACAGGCCCTCCTCAGACCCAGGGCAGAGCCGTTGCCCCCTTCCTGCTTCTTCCTTGGGGCAGCCTCTATCTGGGGGTTGTTGCCGCACGCTGCTGCCCGGAGCCTCTGCATCTTGCCTGGAGTTGCCTCCCGCAGGCCACTTTGCAGATGGGGCAGAAAACAGTCTGGATCTGTGACTCCATGTGGCAGAATATCTTACCATGTATTCTATGTTAGCTGGTACAAATATTTTCTCTCATGTTACCACAATCATCGTGGGACTAGATAGATCTTTTTTTTTTTTTTTTTTTTGGGTCACACCCGGCAATGCTCAGGGGTTTCTCCTGGCTCTGCACTCAGGAATTACTCCTGGCGGCGCCGGGGACCATATGGGATGCCGGGATCGAACCCAGGCCGGCATGAGCCGGCCGCTGCAAGGCAAACGCCCTACCCGCTGGGCTATCGCCCGGTCCCCCAACTAGATAGATCTTACCAGTATTTGTACCTGGTTAAGTTGGATCTCTAAGTATAATATAGTTATAATTAGATCATAAAGAAATGCTGTTTGCCTCCAAGCAAGCATGCATGGCTCTCTAATAAGTCTAAAGGCTAATGTCCAAAACAACTATGAAGTAAAGACAGGGATCTTGTGAAGGCTTAGAGAAACACACACCTGGCTGTTGAATATCCATGGTACAGATACACGCCCCTCCCCCACACTCGGCATAGGGCCTGCAGGGAAACTGCAAGGATGGACCTTGGCTGGGGCAGTATTAACATTGCAATGGGACTGGTGAGGTCCTGGGAGAAGCAAACCGAAGGGACTGGCCTTAACTGGTATCCACTGATGTGGACCCGCAGGGCTGGAAAGATATAAAAGCAGTAGCTGCTCTCTCCTCGCCTCTCTTCTCCCCTTCCCAGGGTGCTCTCTGCCTTGTTCTCCTTCCCTCTGTTCTACACGTGGTAGCGGCCATCTTGGCCTAGGACTAGGATTCCAAACCTACACGTGACCGACATCCAGCCAGGAACCTAAAGTCTGGGGTTTTCCTGTTGCTGAGTTGTTTACCAGAACCTGTGAGAGTAAAGCCTTTGAGAACTTTCCTGGATTCCTGAGTTTTTCTCTGTCGCCGGCCATCAATCCCTCGGGACAGAAGGGGATCCCCGTCCCTGGGAACCCAGCGTTCTCCAACAGGGGTGTTTCCGCCCTTGTGATTCCCTCTGGGGTCACTTCTGCCTTGGCCTCGGGGTGCCCTGAGGGAGGCGGCGCCCCTCTGCCCGCCCCAACCCAGCTGTTATTTGCTGCACTTGGCCAGGCCCTGGGTCTCAGGACAGGCTCAGCTCTAGCAGTGGGGAGTGGCCGGCAGCCAGAGCAGCTGGGAAGGGACCGAGTGGTGCAGACAGATCAGGCTCAGGGGCCGCACACGTCACCCCAAGGCTGACTTGCGGGGCCTGGAAACCGCTGAACTGGGGGCGGAGGCCTAGACCACTGCAGGCCAGGCCCTCTGAGAAGTCCAAAGTACAAGGAGCTGCAGGGCTCCTGGGCTGGGCCCTCCCAAAGGAACAAACAAACCCCGGATTAATCAGAACTAGAGGGTGCAGTGCCCAGAGACGGAGAAGGCTTAAGGTAGAGCCCCAGGGAGAAGGGGGTGTAGGGAGAGCACCTGTCCCAGGGACGGAGGTGTGAAGCGAGAGCGCCTGTCCCAGGGAAGGGGGTAAAGGGGGAGCGCCTATTACAGGGAAGGGGAGTGTAGGGAAGAGCGCCTGTTACAGGGGAAGGGGGTAAAGGGGGGAGCGCCTGTTACAGGGGAAGGGGAGTGAGGGAAGAGCGCCTGTTACGGGGAAGGGGGTAAAGGGGGAGCGCCTGTTACAGGGAAGGGGAGTGTAGGGAAGAGCGCCTGTTACAGGGGAAGGGGGTGTAGGGAGAGGGCCTGTCCCCCGGAGAAGGGGGTGTAGGGAGAGCGCCTGTCCCGGGGAAGGGGGTGTAGGGAGAGCGCCTGTCCCCGGGAAGGGAGTGTAGGAGAGCGCCTGTCCCGGGAAGGGGGTAGGGAGAGCTGTCCCAGGGGAAGGGTGTAGGGAGAGCGCCTGTCCCAGGGGAGGGGGTTGTAGGGAGAGTGCCTGTCCCCGGGAAGGGGGGGTGTAGGGAGAGGGCCTGTCCCCGGGAAGGGGGTGTAGGGAGAGGGCCTGTCCCCGGGAAGGGGGTGTAGGGAGAGGGCCTGTCTCCGGGAAGGGGGTGTAGGGAGAGCGCCTGTCCCCGGGAAGGGGGTGTAGGGAGAGCGCCTGTCCCGGGAAGGGGGTGTAGGGAGAGCTGTCCCAGGGGAACGGGGTGTAGGGAGAGCGCCTGTCCCAGGGAGGGGGTTGTAGGGAGAGTGCCTGTCCCCGGGAAGGGGGTGTAGGGAGAGCGCCTGTCCTGGGGAAGGGGGTGTAGGGAGAGCTGTCCCCAGGGAAGGGGGTGTAGGGAGAGCGCCTGTCCCCAGGGAAGGGGCTGTAGGGAGAGCGCCTGTCCCCAGGGAAGGGGGTTGTAGGGAGAGCGCCTGTCCCGGGGTGGGGGTGTAGGGAGAGCGCCTGTCCCCGGGAAAGGCAGGCAGCACCTGGGCATTGCCAGATGTTCTAGGGCTTAGGGGCACTTGGAGTCTTCCCTGAATACTCCAGGTTTTTTTGGGGGGGCTGGTTCCAACTTAACATCTTAAATAAATAAAAAAAATACAAACCCGCAAAGCTGCCAAGAACTCCCTGTCAGTGAGAGCCCCGCTGAGCAGCTGGACTGTCGGGTCCAGGCCCCAGGGGGTCTCGGCAACCAGAATACTCCCCACCTGCGACCAGAGACCTCAGGCGGCCCCGATTACCTCCACGCGTCAATGTGGTTTATTTGAACTAATTCTGGGTTGGGGCCACAGGCACGCAGCCTTGTGGGGTCGCACGCCCCCTCGGAGAACCAGAGGCAGGAGGCGCCCCCCTTTCTCTCTCGGTTCCCAGACAGTAACCATCTCTGAGGACTCAGGGCTGAGCTGGGGAGTCATGGCTGTGCACGCGTGAGGCAGGGGCTGACCCGGGAGTCAGCACACACCGGGCAGCCGGACGCAGGGGAAGGACAAGGCCCCGTCTCAGGCGTGCGCGAAGGGACCCACACCCGGCTGACCACAGCATCCGCAGAGACAGGACAGTGGGAAAGACGGACAGCCACGGAGGTCTGTCCGCAGAGGGTGGGACAAAGCCGATGCCGGGGTCTCAGGATGAGCCCCCAGCCCTGTCACGCGCCGACCCTGCACCTGCGCAGTGTGACCCTCAATGCAATTCTCAGGCTGAGCCTCGACACGCCAGTTCAGCACCTCCGTGGTTGGCCCCGAGACTGCCCTCCACAGCCCCTGCTCCCGGCCGCTGGGCCCAGGTGGTGGAGGCCGGGACAGGACGCCACTGGGGACCACCGGGGACAGAAAGGGGGCGGCGCCCTGCAGCCTTTTTCTCCTGGACCCCGCTGGTGCCCCCTCGCGGACACTCGCGGTGCTGCGGGGAGGGCCGAGCTGGTCGCGACCCCGACGTGGTCAACCCGTAGGACCTGGCCTGGGGCCGCCCACGGGGACTAGGAACCGGAGCTCTGGGTTCGTGGCGGGGCCGCTGGGGTCATGCCCAGGTGCAGAGCTGCTCCTCCTCTTCAGGGTCGCCAGAGGCGGGGAGCGGCCGTGTCCAAGGGTCCAGGTGGGCAGCGGCAGCAGCGGGCGGAGGCGCCGGGACAGGCGGGAGCGGGCGGAGGCGGCGAGGACCAGCAGCGGAGGCAGCGCCAGGAACCCGGACACGATGAGGGGCGGCCGCGCGGTCAGACAGCAGCGCCCGGCAGGCGGGCAGGGGCGCAGGGGTGGACCTGCGGATGGCGCAGGTCAGGGCAGGCTCCAGGGGGAAGGCGGTCAGTGGGGAGGACGGTGGGGAGCCAGGGGGAAGGTGGTCAGTGGGGAGGACGGGGTGGGACGCAGGGGAATGGGCGGTGGGGAATGGACGGTGGGGTCTGGGGCGGGGTCAGAGGGATGGATGGTCACTTGGAGGAGGGATGGAAGGCCAGTGGGGGTGGAGCGGAGCGATGGGTGGTCTTGGGCTGAGGAGGGCCCAGGTTGAGATGGACTCTAGATTCCACCGTGGGCAGTGTTCAGAGCAGATAAGCCCCAAGGACTGAGAAGTCCTCCTGTGGTCCTGCCTGCGGCCTTCCCTGCCCTCTCTTCGCTGGGACCTGACCACCTCCCTGGAAGGTAAAGGTCAAGTCCCTCCCCTGGGCTGCAGCCCCGTGGGGTCCCTACCCTCAAGGCAGAGGGGCCTGAGGTCACCGCATTGGTCCCCCAGGCTGGCCAAGGCAGAGGGGCTGTGCGGTGGCAGGGTCTCCGGTCCCCTGTCCTGAACTTCCTCCCTGCCCCACCCCCAGAGCACCCTGGGCCCTGGTGGCTCCTGGTACGAGGCTGGGACACTTGGCAGTGAGAACTGTCCCCTCGGGCCACTAACAAAAGCTCTTCTTTAACAAACAAAAGCCAGGGGAGGGGCTTGGGGAAAACGGGCTCTGGGGATGGGGTGCAAGGGTCCCGGCACCACCCCTGCGAGGGTCTTTGCTCACCCTGGAGTGGCACAGGAATCCCAGGTAGACGGTGGTGGCTGCCGGCAGCAGCACCAGCAGGAAGACGGTGACCGGCAGCAGCAGGTGTAGAAGCATCCCGGCGAGGGCCCCGCCGACAGCAGCAGGCGGGGCAGCAGCCCCGGGCCCTGGGCGCGCTGCTCTGCCCGCCTCGAAGCCGTGGCAGCATGGGGGCTGTGTCCGCGGTGCCTCCTCCCTCCTCCTCCCTCCTCCTCCCTCCGTGTCCTTCTGCTCATTCATGCTCTCTCCAGGCCCTCAGGTGGCAGGTCTGAGGCCAGCAACCCTGACCCTACTGGGCAGGCCACCTGTAGGCAGGAGGGCAGGGCCCCTGTCCAGGTAGGTCCAGTCCTGAGCGTGACTTTGTCCAGCCTCACCTGGCCAGCTTCCCCCGACGCCGGCCAGCCTCGCCGGGCGACAGCCACCCCGTGCTGTGCTGGGGCACATCTGTCCTGGCGGCCTGCCCTGCCCCTCCTCCCCGCTGATCCCGCCCCGCCATGTGCCCGGTGCCCAGGGCCCCACGGTGACTTCATCTCTCAGCTGCCCTCTGGGGCTTCAGTACAGAGCCGCACGTCCTAGCCCTGCCCCTGCTGGCCACCATCCCTGCACCTGGACACCTCGTCACCGCCTCCAGACTTCCGGGGGCAGAGCACAGGGTTGTCGCTGGCGCCCGGCACGGTGACACCATCCGCTTGAGTCTGGGGGCACCTGCCTTTAGTCACTGCAAAGTGCGTGAGCATTCCCAGCTCCTGCGAGTGACCGGAGGGAGGCTCCCGCCAGCAGGGCCAGCCCCAGTGGCCTCACACCTACAGCCGTGTAGAGCCCTACTCTGCTCACTGGACATGGAATCAGCGTGGAGTGGTGGGCTCTTTCCAGACTCCGGCCCAATCCTCCAAAAGTTCCGGGGGTATTTCCTGACCTCTTGGCTGGCCAGGTCTCACCCCAGAGCATGGGAAAAGGCTCAGCTCCAAGCCCTCAGGGCTGAAGCTCAGGGGCAGGTCAGGCAGATGGTGAAGGAGGAGAACAAGGGCCTGGGGCCAGGAGGACAGGCAAAGGCGCCCCCCAACACACACACACCCAGTTTCTCCGCTTCCCCCCACACCCCTATGTTTCTCCCTGAGCCCTGGCAGCAAAAAGACAAGAGTAAGCGCTGAGCATTGCTGGGTGCAGCCCCCAAAGGAACAAACAAAAAGAAAACACGGGGCCGGAGTGATAGCCCAGCGGGTAGGGTGTTTGCCTTGCATGCAGCCGGGCTCTGTGCCGGCCCGGGTTCAATCCCTGGCATCCCAGATGGTCCCCCGAGCACCGCCAGGAGGAATTCCTGAGTGCAGAGCCAGGAGAAACCCCTGAGCATTGCCGGGTGTGACCCAAAAAAGCAAAAAAAAAAAAAAAAAAAAGAAAAAAACAATAACAGCAGGGGCCGGAGCGATAGCCCAGCACGAAGGGCATTTGCCTTGCACACTGCTGGCCCATGCCGGCCTGGGTTCCATCCCTGGCATCCCATATGGTCCCTGGAGCACCGCCAGGAGTAATTCCTGAGTGTAGAGCCAGGGGAAACCCCTGAGCATTGCCGGGTGTGACCCAAAAAAGGCAAAAAAATAAAAATAAAAAGCAAAGAGCCTCTTTCTGGTTGGAGTGACAGCACAGAGGGTCCAGAGGGTAGGTGTCTGCCTTCCACACAGCTGGCCTAGATTCGATCCCTGGTGCCCCATATGGTCCCCTGAGTGCAGAGCCAGGAGTTAGCTCTGTGCATTGCCAGCTGTGGCGTTGCCCCCGGCCCCCAAAGGAAACAGTTCCTGCCATCAGCACCTCCTTCTCCCTGTTCCATGACGCCAAGACTCCTGCACTGGCAGTGCCCAGGCTCAGGAGAGAGCGAGGCCCAAGGCCAGACCTACCGCCAGGGGCCACGTTCCAACAGGACTTCCCGACCTGAGCGGGTGCTCCAGAGGGCGTGTCCTGAGGTGCTCCCCCTCGCCCCTGCCCCCCACTGCCTTGAGTGCCCCCAAGCGTGTCCTCCCGGCCCAGGGGGCTCTGGTGTCAGGCTGAGTGAGCTGATCCCCCAGCCTGATGGTTCTGGGTGACGGAGGGTCCAGCCCCCTGAGCAGCCCACGCCAGGGACAAGCCTTGGTTTCAGCCCCCTGAATGAGAACTTGGGGCGTGGGGTGGAGTGATCCCCCAGAGCTGTGCTGCCCATGGGGGCGGCCGACTTGTGGAGCCGCCGCTGTGCCCCAGGGATGAGGAGGGAAAGGTGCTTCAGGGAACCCCTCGCGGGCCCCCCACCTCCTGCTTGCCCCCCCAAAGGCTCATTGTCACGTCTCAGCCTGTTCTCCCACCCCAGCCAGGGCTCCCCTTCCCATCTGTGGCTGGGGAGGGAGGAGCCGAGGAGAGGTCAGGTCAGGAACGAACGGGGATCCAGCCCCTGAGGCATGTCCGTGGAGGCCAGCCCTGCAGGGCTTGTCCCAGCCCGCCTGGCCTCTGTCTGGGAGAAAGGCCAAACCAGGGGCCCTGGTGGTTGGCAGGGAAACTGGGTGCTGGCAGGGCCACCGGCAGGGCCAGGCTGGAGAGGAGCCGCAGGGCAGCAGGGGGGCCCGGCTCTG
Organism: Cryptotis parvus; assembly: GCA_021461705.1. Lineage (NCBI taxonomy): Eukaryota > Metazoa > Chordata > Mammalia > Eulipotyphla > Soricidae > Cryptotis > Cryptotis parvus. The sequence continues at coordinate 23,414 of JAJIBD010013628.1, read as the reverse complement.
CCCCTGCGCACTGCCCCATGCCCATGGACAGGCACACGATGGCGGAGGCCCCCGAGGTACCCCCTCTTCTGGGAACCTGGAACCAGGCTCCCCAGGATGCCTGCTCAGGTGCGCCGGGCCCAGTAGGTGGGACAGCGACGGTCAGGACTCCCGCTCAGAGCAGGGGGATCTCATGGAGGGGGGGCCCGGAGCTGGAGCTGCAGTGGGTGGCTTTGGGCTCTGAGGAAGTCCTGGGAGCTGGCGTCCCTGAAGCCCCCGGGGGCGCCGGGCTCCGCCTGCTGCGGGCTGTGTGGCAGGGGCCAGTGGGCCGCGTGACCCAACTGCTGCGCCAAGGAGCTGATGTGGAGTCAAGGTGAGGGCCCGGCTGGCTGGGCTCGGGGTCCTCCCTCCGCCTTCGGGCCCCTGGTCTCCCATATGCCCCCTTCCTCCAGGGACCGTGCAGGCCGCACGCCGCTGCACTTGGCAGTGCTCCGCGGACATCAGGCCCTGGTGCGGCTCCTGCTGCGGCGCGGGGCTCTGGCAGGCGCGGCGGACGGCGCCGGGCGCACTCCGCTGCACGAAGCTGCCTGGCACGGTCACTCGCGGCCGGCAGAGTTGCTGCTGCGGCGCGGGGCCCCGGCGGCCGCACAGTCCAGGACTGGCCTCACCCCCGCTGCACTGGGCGGCCGCGCTGGGCCGTTCGCTGCTGGCGCGCTGCCTGCTGGGCGCCCCGGGCGCGGATCCCCGCGGGGCGGACGCACACGGATGGACGGCAGCGCACTGGGCGGCGGCCGGCGGGCGGCTGCAGGTGCTCGAGCTACTGATCGCGCGTGGAGCTGCGGACCTAGAGGGGGCCCTGCTCGTGGCGGCCGCGGCCGGCCAGGGGTCAGCGCTGCGCCTGCTGCTGGCGCGCGGGGCGCTGACCGACGCCCGGGACAGCGCAGGGGCCACCGCGCTCGGGGTGGCAGCCGGCTTGGGCCACCAGCAGGTATGCTCTGGAGGGGTCTCCGACTGCCTGAATCGCCACCTGGGCTCTGAGACCCTGGTGGACAGTCCCCAGGGACTCTGTCCTCATCCTTGGAGTCTCCAGACACAGGGGTGGGGTGGGATTTACTCTGAGGATATTAGGGGGTAAATGCCAGGGCAGGAGCAGTGTGGAGGCCCATGGCGTGGAATGGACACTTCCCCCACAAGTGCTGGAGCCGAAGTTCGGTGGTCTGGGACTCAGCAGGCCCCCCTCCCCACTCCCTCCAGGACATGGCGGTGCTCCTGGACCACGGAGCTGACCCCAGTCTCCAGGACAAGCACGGCCGCTCTGCCCTGCACAGGGCAGCTGCTCACGGACACCTGCTGGCCGTTCAGCTGCTGGTCACCTGGGGCGCTGAGGTGGACGCCCAGGATGCCCTGGGCCTCACGCCATTGCACCATGCGGCTCGTGGTGGCCACGTCGAGGTAGCCAAGCACCTTCTGGACAGGGGCGCCCGGGTGGACGCTGAGGGTCGACTCCATACCACCGCATTGCACCTGGCCATGGAGCGCGGACACAGCCACACCATCGAGCTCCTGCTGAGCAGGGGGTCAGCCCGGCCCTGAGCCTTCCATGGGGTAACAGCTCAGCAGGAGTTGGGGGGCCCCAACACCCCCTGCCCTGAATGTTGGCCTGCCAGGGTGCTGCACACACGTGACCAGGGCCTCATCTCTCTCACCAGCCACCATAGGGTCTCCTTGCAGCTCTCTGGACCTACGATACCCCACTCCTGCAGCACCACAGCTGAGGTCCATGAGACCTGAGTCGGACATCCGTCCAGCTTCCCAATCTCCACATCACAACAGTGACCCAAATAAGTGGTTGCTCCAAGGCTCCCTGTTGAGGCCATTCATTGTGCAGCCTGGCCCTGGGGTGCTGATGACTGCACGGTCCTTCCCGTCAACTGTCTCTGGCCCTGGGGTGCCGGTCTTTCCCATCAACTGTCTCTGGCCCTGGGGTGCTGATGACCTGCACGGTCCTTCCTGTCAACTGTCTCTGGCCCTGGGGTGCTGATGACCTGCACGGTCCTTCCCATCAACTGTCTCTGGCCTTGATTTTTTTGTTTTGTGTTTTGGGTCACACCTGGCAAAGCTCAGGGGGTTACTCCTGGCTCTGCACTCAGAAATTACCCCTGGGGGGTGTGCGGGAGGCCATGTGGGATGCCAAGGATCAAATCCGGGTCTGCCACAAACGCCTACCCGCTGCACTGTCGCTCCACCATCTCTGGCCTGGGGCTCACTCATGGGGGTGCAGGGGCCTGACCCTGGGACCCACCCTTGCCCCCTGGCTTTTGCCAAGCTTGACCACATGCCTCAGGCCCTTAGTATCGTAGAGTCCCCACCTGACTAGCCTTCCCTCAGGTCTGTCTGCCGGCTCTGTCGGTCTTCCTTCCTTAGGAAACAGACTTCATCTTCCCCCGGAGATTCTCCTCAGACGATCTAAAACTGCATCCCAGGGCGTGGGAGAAGTCCAGAGGGCTGGACCTGCTTTGTGTGTGTGAGGCCCATGTCTAACCTGTCCCCCTATCCTCCCTACTCCCCCCAAACACCTCCCTACTCCCCCCCCACACACACACTTCCTTGGCATTGCCGGGTGGGACCAAAACAATAGTAAAAAAAATGGGGGCGATAGCAATAGAATAGGTCGGCTGTTTGCCTTGTATTTGGCCAACCCGGTTAGGTCTCCGATCCCCGGCATTCCTTATAGTGCCCTGAGCACTGTCAGGAGTAATTCCTGAGTTCAGAGCCAGGGGTAACCCCTGAGCACCACCAGGCATGACCCAAAAGTCAACAACAGCAGCAACAACAACAAAAGGTAGAAAAACAAGGAACCCCCCATAAAAGAAGAACAAATATGAATAAAGTCACACCCAGTTCCCAAAGGGAGTTGCTGAAGCAGCCTGTGATTCTGGGCCGAGCGATGGGGTGCAAGAAAACATTCACGAGGGCCGTGAGGGGCGGCCACATGTGCAACAGTCATAAACGTCACCCTGAGGGGCCGGAGCGATAGCCCAGCGGGTAGGGCATTTGCTTTGCACGCAGCCGGCCTGTGCTGGCCCGGGTTCGATCCCCAGCATCCCATATGGTCCCCTGAACACCGCCAGGAGTAATTCCTAAGTGCAGAGCCAGGAGTAACCCCTGAGCATTGCCGGGTGTGACCCAAAAAAGCAAAAAATAAAATAAAATAAAAATAAACGTCACCCTGAGCCAGCGGCCACACCTAACTGTGCCCCAGCAAAATGGTCCCTCTGTGTTCCAGGCGTCATGAGCAAAACCCAGGCACACTTGTGACAAGTGTGACACCCATTCCTGAACCAGAGCTCGTCTGAGGTGCCCTCACCCCACCTTACCCCAGCTTGCCTCCTGCCAGCGGACTGTGACAGAAGGCAGCCGTGCTGGAGGCGCAGTAGGAACCACCTGGGGCTGCTGAGGTCAGGGCCCAACATCCAGCACTTCTGGAATGCCCGGTGCACACACCACAGACGGACTTTGTGGCTGATTTAGTGTAATCCCCAGCAACACGTGCTCCCAGAGCACCAAACTGCAGTAATCCCCCAAACAAACAAAACCCCAAAAGACTAAAAACTAAACACTACAGAGGCCCAGCAGGTAGGGCGTTTGCCTTGCATGCGGCCAGCCTGTGCTGGCCCAGGTTCGATCCCCGGCATCCCATATGGCCCCCGAGCACCGCCAGGAGTAATTCCTGAGTGCAGAGCCAGGAGTAATCCCTGAGCGCCGCTGGGTGTGACCCAAAAAAAAAGTTAAAAATAAATAAATAAATACATAAAAGAAAGTTTCCGCCACTACATAAAAGCCCACGCATAACCATCCAATAGGCGTAAAGCATTACATTAAGGTCTGCTCGCAGGCAGCCAATCACTTTGCAATAAGTCACAGCCAACATTACATACCACCCGGCCATACTTAATAGTGCTTTCTATATTTGGTGTGACTAGGCATACGTGTGGGATTGCAAGTCAAGTAACCAGATAACAGGAGGTGGGTGAGGGGTCTCGCGACCTCTGCCAGGGTGAGAGTCAGCAAACATGAGGGGTCTCGCAACCTCTGCCAGGGTGAGAGTCAGCAAACATGAGGGGTCTCACGACCTCTGCTAGGATGCGAGTCAGCAAACATGAATTTGTTCTGGTCCCTCTGTTGTAGATACAGGAAGAAAGGGTTATTTGGGCCCTAAAATGGTATTTTTCCATGAGTAGGCCTGCCCTGGTTGGGGGAGGAAGTTGCTGCCTTCTTTTTTTTTTTTTTTTTTTTTTGGGTCACACCGGCAATGCTCAGGGGTTACTCCTGGCTCTGCACTCAGGAATTACTCCTGGCGGTGCTCGGGGACCATATGGGGATGCCAGATATCGAACCCGGGCGGCACAGGCCACCGCTGCAAGGCAAATGCCCTACCCGCTGGGCTATCGCCTCCGCCCCATGCTGCCTTCTTTCATGGAGAGCTTCCACATTGCCAGCAATACGGGATCACTGAAACAAGTCCTGCTCAATGACTCTAAATGTACCTTGTTCACTATAAAAAAGGAAAAAGTAGAAGGGCATGTGTGAGAGTATAGTGGGCCGTGTTTACCTTCTAAGCAGTTGACCCGGGTTCAATTCTTGGCATCCCATATGGTCCCCCAGCACACCAGGAGTAATTCCGGAGTGCAGAGCCAGAAGAAACCCCCTGAGTCTCACTGAATGTGACCCAGAGTAAAAAAAATAAAAAAAGGTTGAAAACAACTGAGCATGGAGGGTGCTGGGCAGGGCAGAGCCTGCTCTCGACCCGACGAAAGCGGGGCCGGGGTTAGCACCAGCGCAGGCTCCTTGCACAATTTTCTGTTTCCTAATGGCAGCTCTGTGGTTTGGAAGAGAATGTCCTGCTCTTAGAAAATTTACAAACTGTTCAGAAACTCTCCAACTTTCCCTAAAGGGTTCAGAAAAAACTCCACTGGTGTTTATAAATATTTATAGAAAATGATTTTAAACATTTGGTAATCTGCACATTGGGGAGTTCTGGAACCAGAACTGCACTTTTTCTATCCAGAGGCCAGAGCGATAGCCCAGCAGGGAGGGGCATTTGCCTTGCACGTGGCCCATCGGGGTTTGATCCCCAACATCCCTTTATGGTCCCCAAGGGACTGCCAGAGTAATTCCTGAGCGCAGAGCCAGGAGTAACCCCTGAACATTGCTGGGTGGGACCCTAAATGAAAAAATAAAGTTTTTTTTTTCTTTTTTGAGTCACACCCAGCGACGCTCAGGGGTTACTCCTGGCTCTGTGCTCAGGAATTACTCCTGGCGGTGCTCGGGAACCATATGGGATGCCGGAATCGAACCCGGTGGGCACAGGCCGGTTGCATGCAGGCAAATGCCCTACCCGCTGGGGTATCGCTATGGCCCCGAAAAAAATGTTTTAAGGTGCATTCCCCCTTTTGTTTCAGTGAGACCCTACCCAGCAGTGCTCAGAGCTGAGGGTTCACTCCGGGTGGTCCTTGGGGAGCACATGCAGCAGCGGGATTTTACTCAGATGAGCAGTGCACGATGCAAGCATTCTGACCCCTGAGCTATCTCAGCAGCCCTTTAGGGTCACTTCTGGTGGATTTGAGGCTCTTCAGGGATGCTGGGGAGTGAACCTGGGTCAGTGACATGCGATCAAGCCCCTACAGTACTATTGCTCAGGACCTCTTTTGTCTTATTCTATTATTTTTTCTTTCTGGGCTACACCTGTGATGTTCAGGGATTTCTGGTGGTGCGCTGGGGGCCATATGGGATCCAGGGTTAAATCGGGTTGACTGTATGCAATACAGCTCCCTGTCCCCTAACTGTATTATTGTACCAGTTCTAGGGTGGTTTATTTTTAATTTTTTAGCTTTTTTGGGTCACACCTGGTCACCCCTCAGGGGTTCATCCTGACAATGCTCAGGGATCGTGGTGGGATACTGGGGATCAAACCTGCGTCAGCCACGTGCAAGGCAAACATCCCACATGCTGTACTATCACTCTGGCCCCTAGTGTGCTTTATTTTCAAGATTGAGGGGCCGGAGTGATAGTATATGGGCAGGGCATTTGCCTTGTATGCAGCAGACCTGGGTTAGATTCCCAGTACCCATATAGTCCCCTGAGCACTGCCAGGAGTAATTCCTGAGTGCAGAGCAGGAGGAACCTTTGAGCACTGCTGGGTGTGATTCAACAAGAAAAAAAAAGATTGAATAGTTAGTTGCCAATGCCATGTATATCTCCCTTCTTGAACAGTAGAACTTTCCTCCTGGTTTTCCACTGGGAGGGCACCTTGCATTGGGAGCATGTGAAGAGCCGAGCCAGTGTATTGATGAGTACTGATGGCTGATTCTTCAGGTGTTCGGGTCTGACTTTGTCTGGCCGGGTGCTGTTGCTTCTTTACCAATAAAACCATGTCGGATTTCAGAAGGGAGAATGTTGGGAACGACATATCCATCCTACGGAATTTGGTATGTGGGCAGGTGGATGTGGCTATCAAAGAGATTTGAGTAGAAGTCATGGAAAATATTCTCCACTGTCTTTCTGGAAGACGTGATCGATCCATCAGGACATCGGAGGGCAGTCATCTTGGTCTTATAGTAGGTGAAGGACAGGCGGGCGTTGCGAATGCTTTTCCCGGCTTCTGCTGCATCAGCCAGTATTGCTGCTCTTCTCTCTTTGAGGTCTTCCTTTATAGCTTCTATGCACTGCTTTACAAGCTTGGATGTTAGCATTTGGTTGCCTGAGTCTCACGCCTTGTCACGTTGGTAATGAGCTTGAGAGTTTTTGAAGAGAGAAGTCCTTTTGTGGCTTTCTCTCTCTCTCGGCATTCTTCGCACAATCATGGAGGTGCTGAACCAGTCGGTTGTATTCTTCATCGATGTCGTCAATGATGGTATCTTCCCATGTTGCCGCAATAGTGCCAGAGTTCCCAGTTGGTGGTCGTTCTGGGAGTTCTCTTAAACTTTGCAGCCTTTTCTCCCTGTTGTGTGAAGTAGAATTTTGCACGAAGGAGACGGTGGTCCGATCCTATTTGGAATTTTGGGACAAAAGTGACATGGGAGGCCGGAGCGGTAACCCAGCGGGTAGGGCGTTTGCTTTTGCACACAGTCGGCCTGCACTGGCCCGGGTTCGATCCCAGGCATCCCATATAGTCCCTTGAGCACCGCCAGGAGTAATTCCTGAGTGCAGAGCCAGGAGTAACCCCTGAGCATCGCCAGGTATGACCCAAAAGAAAAAAAAAAAGTGACATCGGTCAGGCAAAACCGTCCATTGAATATGATGTGGTCAATTTCATTGTGGAACTGTCCACCAGGGGATTCCCATGTCCAACGTTTTGATTCAGCCTTCTGGAACTGGGAGTTCCCATGAATAGTCTTGTTGGACATGATGAACTCAGATAGTCTCTCACCCTGTTCGTTCCATTCTAGGTCATGGGTCCTGATGTGGAGTTCTTAGGCTAATCTCAGTCCTATCTTGGCATTAAAATCACCGACTATGGAGTGTCGCTGGGTGGTTCTGGAGTCAGGGGGCTCAGGGTGGAGGTAGTCCAGTGGAAGATCCGAAAAGCTGGGTTTGGCTTGGTCCCCTTCGCAAAGCCCCAGCCCTTTATGCTGGAAGGGGGTGCCTCGGGGGCTGCCCGCCGCGGAACGCACCTGGTGGGGAGAGCGGGAGCTGCTGGGCAAGCCCTGGGAAGCCAAAAACACACAGCAGAAACACAATCCTCACTTTTATTTTCATAGCAGCACTATTCACAATAGCCAGAACCTGGAAACAACCAGTATGCCCGAGAACTGATGACTGGATAAAGAAACTATGGTAGGGGCCGGAGCAATAGCCCAGTGGGTAGGGCGTTTGCCTTGCACGCAGCTGGCCCATGCCGGCCCGGGTTCGATCCCGGCATCCCATATGGTCCCCGAGCACCGCCAGGAGTGATTCCTGAGTGCAGAGCCAGGAGTAACCCCTGAGCGTCGCCGGGTGTGACCCAAAAAGCAAAAAAAAAAAAAAACTATGGTACATCTACACAATGGAATACTATGCAGCTGTTAGGAAATATGAAGTTATGAAATTTGCCTATAAATGAATGGACATGGAAAGGATCATGTTGAGTGAAATTAGTCAGAAGGAAAGAGAGAGACATAGAATGACTGCATTTATTTGCATGACATAAATATATCAGGTGGTCTTACCAGAAGTGGAAATTACAAAGCGTGAGGGAGTCAGAGGTTAGGTAAGACAGAGAAGGGAACATGTGTGAATAAATGTCGAAAGGGTTGATATCAACATAGAACAGAACATTAAATACAGGCAAAAAAAATGCACATGATGGCTTATGTTGGAGGACAGGTTTAGCTATTCTGGGAGTTTTGTTGTTTTGCCCACTCCCAGCTCTTAATCTATTTAAGTAAAGGTTCATTCTAATGAGACCTCTCTTCTATGTAAACACTGCTAGAGGGTGTGGCAATTACAGAAGTCACCTTGATTGAATAACTTCTGACTTATACATCTACTAAGACTTCTATGTTTTCTAGATTGGGCACAGCTCCTCTTTATACCCACTGCACCCAGCGTGGGACAGTTAGAATTTACCAGGAGACTACCACCCTGGCTATGCTGAGAATATAGGAAGACTATAGGAAGGATCATACTAGTTTGCTCTAAGCAGGCGAGTGTGACCCTTTCAGTACATGAGAACAAGATACTCAGAATCACCCTGGTGCAGATAATAATAAGAAGGACCTTGTGGGTACCATCTAGATTACATGAAGCTCATGAAGTTAAGATGTATTACTTTATACCAGCACCCTCTCTCCAGTGTTTTACTTAAGAGATAATTTTGGTAGAAAGGATAAGACCTTGGCATAACCTTTGTTTATACCTGCAATAGGGTGTGGCCTATTCCTTCGCTGATGACATCATTCTAATAACATCAAACATTAGCCAAGTGGCACAAATGCTGGCTGACTTTGACAGAGAATGTGGAAAGATAGGTCTACAGCTGAATCTAAAGAAAACAATGTTTATGAAGAATGAACTAGTTCCAGAGGCCCCATTCACTCTCAATGGAACAAACATCTCTGAATGCAGCAGTTATGTGTACCTAGGTCGAGAAATCAACATGATGAATGACCTAAAACCTGAGTTGCGCAGGAGGAAGAGAGAGGCATGGAATGCCTTCAAAGGCATCGAAGAAATAGCTAAAAGGACAAAGAACCTCTGGCTCCGGGCACATCTCTTTTTTTTTTTTTTTTTTTTTTTTTGCTTTTTGGGCCACACCCGGCAATGCTCAGGGGTTTCTCCTGGCTCTGCACTCAGGAATTACTCCTGGCGGTGCTCGGGGACCATATGGGATGCCGGGATCGAACCCGGCCGGCATAGGCCGGCCACGTGCAAAGGCAACGCCCCTACCCGGTGGGCTATCACTCCGGCCCCGGGCACATCTCTTTGACTCCATGGTTCTCCCTGCATTAACATATGCCTCAGAGACCTGGGCCCTACAAAAGCAGGATGAGAATGCTATTTTGATCTCCCAGAGAGGAATCAAAAGAGCTATGCTTGAATATCACGCCTCACTCAAGTGAGAGAAGGAATCCGGAGTTCTGACCTCCGTCGCTATTCCAGAATCAGGGATGCTGTCTCGTTTGCCAAGGCATCGAAAATCAGATGGGCTGGACATGTAATGCGATTTGGAGACAACCGCTGGACTAGAGTCATTACCAACTGGATCCCATGGGATGTCAAAAGATCACGTGGCCGCCCACCTACAAGATGGGCAGACTTCCTTGTCAAGACCCTGAAGGAATGGTTTGAGGCTCTTCATATTCCTGAATCAACCAGATGCCATTGGGCTATATTGGCACATGATAGGGTCCAATGTCAAAAGATAACGTGGCCGCCCACCTATAAGATGGTCAAATTTTTTTTTTTTTTTGCTTTTTGGGTCACACCTGGCGATATTCAGGGGTTTCTCCTGGCTCTGCACTCAGGAATCACTCCCTGGCGGTGCTCGGGGGACCATATGGGATGCTGGGGATCGAACCCAGGCCGGCACAGGCCAGCTGCGTGCAAGGCAAACGCTCTGCCCTCTGGGCTATCGCTCCAGCCCCATCTCAGGGGTTACTCCTGGCTCTGCACTCAGGAATCACTCCTGGCGGTGCTCGGGGACCGGGGATCGAACCCAGGCCGGCATGGGCGGCCGCGTGCAAGGCAAATGCCCTACCCGCTGGGCTATCGCTCCGCCCCCAAGATGGTCAGACTTCTTTGGCAATGCCCTGAAGCGACGGTTTGAGGCTCTTCATATTCCTGAAGCAAGTAGATGCCATTGGGCTACACTGGCACGTGATAGGGACAAATGAAAATGTTACCGGCACCTGCTTGAGCAAATCAACGAATAAAAGGATGTAAAGTGATCAAGAATAAAGTTGTGGGACCAAGTAATAGTACAAAAAATGCTTGTAGGGTGCTTGCCTTGCATGTAGCTGTCCAGGTTTGATCCCCAACACCCCATATAGTCCCCTGAGCACTGCCAGGAATAATTCCTGCATACAGAGCCAGGAGTAATCTTTGGACATCGCCAGGTATGGTTCTCCATCAAAAAGAAAGAGCCTGTTTTTTGGGGGCCGGCACGTGGCCGGCCTGCGCTGGCCCGGGTTCGATCCCGGCATCCCATATGGTCCCCTGAGCACCGCCAGGGTAATTCTTGAGTGCAGAGCCAGGAGTAACCCCTGAGCATCGCCGGGTGTGACCAAAAAAAAAAAAAAAAAAAAAAAAAGAGAGAGACTTTTTTGGGTCACACCCGGCAATGCTCAGGGGTTACTCCTGGCTCTGCACTCAAGAATTACTCCTGGCGGTGCTCAGGGGACCGTATGGGATGCCGGGGATCGGTCCTGGTCAGCCGCGTGCAAGGCAAACGCCCCTCCCCGCTGTGCTATAGCTCTGGCGCCCATTCCCGCCAAAAAAAACACAAAAAAACTTTAACAAGAAAAACAGCTGCCAAACAGCTCCAAAGGAAAACCACTTCTCCATCACAGGCACGCCTCCGCCAGGGGTGCTATTATGCCACCGCACCTGCAAGGCCCTGCGCGGCCGGCAGAGGCAGGCAGGCTGAAGCCCCGCCTACGCGCGAGCGGGCTCGGGCAGGGGGCGGGGCCGACGCGGCCGCCAGGCCGAGCTCGCGCGCACCCGGGCGGCGCTCTGCGTGCACCCAGCAGGGGGCGCCGGGCAGGGCGCCGCACGAGCATGCGTACTGCGGCGTGGGGCGGGGAGCATGCGCAGACGGAGGCTGCCCCCGGCATGCGTGCACCCAGTTGCCGTTTGAGCGGGGCGCATGCGCGGCGCCCCGGAAGTGCTCTGTTGGGCGTTTACTGCGCCCAGTCGCGCCGGCACCTCTGTTCTGTGTCCTGGTCGCCGCGCGTGGCTTTCTAGGAAGACGCGGTCATGGTCTTCCTCACATCGCAGCTCTGGCTGCGAAACCGCCTGACCGACCGCTACTGGCGGATCCAGGAGGTGCTGCAGCATGCGCGGGTGAGTCGGCGGACGCCCGCCGCGACCCCCGGCCCGGACCCCTAGACCCCCGCCTCCACCCCGGACCCCCGCCCCGCCCCCGGACCCCGCCCCACACCCCCGCCCCGACCCTGGGCTCAGACCCTCGCCCCGACCCACAGACGGGACTTCCGCCCCGTCCCCCTGTCCGGACCCCCGGCCCGGACTCCTGCCCCGCTCCCCGGCCCGGGCCCGACCCCTGCCCCGACCTCCGGCGTCCCTTGGCCGCGCCAACCTCCGCCCGTCTCCCGCAGCACTTCCGCGGCCGGAAGAACCGCTGCTACCGGCTGGCGGTGCGCGCTGTGACTCGCGCCTTCGTGAAGTGCACCAAGGCGCGGAGGCTGAAGAAGAGGAACCTGCGCACGGTGAGTTGCGCCGCCGTGGCCGGTCCTCCCCGGTGTCCGACCGCACGGCAGGACGAGGCCACTGGACGGACAGTGCTGCCAAGAGCCTAGCCCGACCCCTTGGGTGTATTCACCTGCCGTTCGGGACCTGGTGTAACCCAGGGCCGCGGCCCCGCGAGGCACCTGCAGTGTTGCTGACGTCGGAAGGGCACCAGGCACCGGTGGGCTGTGGCCGAGCTGGGAGGCATCTCCGTATGGTGCGCGGGCGGTCACCTGCGTCCTCCCCCGGAGGATGGACGCGGAGAGCTCAGCGGGCCCCAGCACGTAGGGGCTAGGGGCTCGTGCTGCCTTCGAGGGGAGCAGGAGCCCTGTTTGTTGTTGTTTTGGGGTCACACCTGTGATGCTCCGTGGGCCGTTTGGGGTGCTGACAGTGGAGCCCAGCTTGGTCGGTTCTAGGCTGGGAGCGATTGGCTGCACTGTTGTTCCTGGCCCAGGACTAGTTCTGGTGCTTATTGTTTGTGTTTTGGCCACACCCAGTGCTGATGTTTGGTTACTCCCTGCTTTGCACTGAGGAATTACTCTTGGTGCTTGGGGGAACCATATGGGATGCTGGGACTGGAACAGGGGTTGGCAGCATGCAAGGCATTGACCTTACCCACTGTACCACCTCTCTAGCCCCCAAAGAACCCATTGAAATTTAAGTGAGCAAATACGTCACCAGAACCCCTTGCTGATTGTGCCGAGGATCTTACAGTTCTTAAGCTTCTTGTTGCTTCTCATTTCAGCTGTGGATCAATCGAATAACGGCTGCCTCCCAGGAGCATGGGCTGAAGTACTCAGCATTCATCGTCAACTTAGTTAAGGTGCGCTTGGGCCTTGCAGCCTGTGGAGGTGTGGCGCTTGGGTTCCTGTACCTCCTTGTCAGTGGGGTAATCCCCTCACTACACCTTTGAAATTTAAGTGAGCAAACAGGGGTCACCAGAACCCCTTGCTGATTGTGCCGAGAATCTCTGCTCTCCTGTTACCCTGATCTTACTGTTCCGACACCCACTGACTGGGAACAGCGTGGCTTGGCTGGCATCGCCCAACCTCTGAGATGTGGGGGTCTTTATTTATTTATTTTTTTTTTTTTGCTTTTTTGGGTCACACCCGCGATGCTCAGGGGTTTCTCCTGGCTCTGCACTCAGGAATTACTCCTGGCGGTGCTCGGGGACCATATGGGATGCCGGGATCGAACCCTGGCCGGCATGAGCCGGCCGCTGCAAGGCAAACGCCCTACCCGCTGGGCTATCGCTCCGGCCCCAAGGGGGTCTTTATTTTTGTTTTCAATTAGGTCACACCCAATGATGCTCACTCCAGGCTTATGTGCTCAGGGTTCACTTCTGGTAGGGTTTGGGGTTGAATCTGGCTATTTCGGGCGGATGATATACTGGAGGTGCTCAGACCTTCCTCCTGGCAGGGCTCAGGGAACTGTAGGGCTCCTCAGTCACACAAGGCAAGAGCTTTACCATCATGTTGTGGCGTGAACCTGAGTCAGTCTTGTGCAAGGCAAGCCAGTATAGAATACATAGTCAGGTAAACTGCCACATTCAAACAGTAAACTGTCCTCCTATCTACAAAGTGACCTGCAGGAGGCAACTCCAGGCCAGATGCAGAGGCTCTGGGCAGGTTACTGCAACAGGGATGGACACAACCTGGTGATGCTCACAGGTTACTCCTGGCTGTCCACTCAGAAATTACTCCAGGCGGTGCTCCGGAGACCATGTGGGATGCTGGGGATTGAACCCAGGTCAGCTGTGTGCAAGGCAAACGCCCTACCCGTTGTGTTATCACTCCGCCCCAAACCCTTTGTCTTACTTCCCATTAACACTGGTGATCATGGCGAACCACACCTGCCAGTGTTTTGAGGGTTGAACAAGGGCCAGGGGACACGGCCCGTCCCTCATGTTGCACCAGAGGTTCGGAGGCTGACAGCAGGCTCTGGTTCTCTTCCCAGTGCCAGGTGGAGCTCAACAGGAAAGTCCTTGCTGATCTAGCCATTTACGAACCAAAGACTTTTAAATCTTTGGCTGCTTTGGCCAAAAGGAGGCGAGAAGAAGGTTTTGCTGCTGCCCTGGGTGACGGGAAGGAGCCGAAGAAGGTGTTTTCCAGAGTGGTGCAGTACCGCTGAGCAGAGTGCCAACCCATCTGCCCTCGGCAGCTGTAGCTCAGACACGCGCTGTCCCGTGAACCCCCGCACTGCCACGTGGCATGGATGCCCAGTCGGCGATTGGCGTGTAAGTGTGACTTACTGTGGTTACCGTCACAGCAGGTGGAGGGCTACTTCCTATTATGGGGTCTCTGAGTCCCTGATTCAGAAATAGCGCCTGTTTGCAAATAAAGGTTGTATGGTGCCCGAGGCCGTGAGCTGTGTTCTCTCCACTGTGCTGAGTCCTTGCATCTGGGCTCAGGAGGCAGCACCTTCTCCAGGCCCGGCCCGCATCTTCCCCCTCGGCCGCCTTTGCACCGGAGCCGGGCTCAGCTCTTCCCTGGGCGCAGGGCTCTGGGTTGTGCATGTGGGGAGTGGGCAGGAGGCACTGCTGGGGGGGTCACACTCCCAGAAAGTGGGGGGAAGACCCAGAAAGCCTATGGAGCTGCTGACACACACCCTCCTTCCAGTCCTGGCCTTCCTATTCTTGGGCTGCTGGTTCACCCCCTCCGTGCTGTCACTTGAGCTTCCTGCAGAGCCCACACTCCCTGTGGGGCCTGTATCCGGCCATTATCCCAAGACCACCCGTACCGTCACGCCGTGTCCACAGCACACCCCCTTGGGCTTGGGAGCAGCTGTGCTGCCGCTTGCCCACCACCCTGCCCCAGTGCGCCCCATTCCTGCAGGGTCCCCGTCTGCTGCTGTCACCAGTTGGGAGGTGGCGATAGCTCAGGAAAGCACTATTGGCGCCTGCAGGGCGGGCAGACAGACACTCGTGTCTTCACTTACCTCACCTCTGCGGTGACAACGTGTTTATTTTGGGGGGGTGGGGATGCGATTGGGGCACACATCCAGCCGAGTTGGGGGGTTACTCTTGCTGGTGATTGGCAGTGTGGTGTTAGGGTTCTAACAGCACTGGATCTCCGCCTCATGTGGTGGCGGCACACCGGGAAGTGCTTGAGGGGACTGGCCCGGGCCTTTGACCTGCGAAACCTGTGTTGGTGCCCAGGCATCTGCAGGATGCCTGCTGAGATGCTGCAGCTGTTTGGTTCCACAGACTCCCCATCAGGAACCTCCAGATTCCCAGATAAATGCTGGAATCACAGCACAAAACATGGAGCATGAGGAAGGGCCCAGCAGACCTGGGCACCGGGTCCGTGATGTGGGAGGGCTGAGCTCTGTGGCACCCAGCTCCCCTGGGTTCACCTGACCCGTGTTGCTCGTGCCTCAGCCTGTCATGTGAAGTGCGTCTCGCGCACAGTGCCCCCACTAGGAGCTCCTGGGGGTGCAGTTCCCTTCTCTGTGCTCACTCCTGAGGGAAGTAAGATGTGAACTGAGTCACGGGTTCTAGACACAAGTCCTCAAGTACTCCAGTCCGAGCCAATCCACACATGGTTGCTTCCTTTCTGCTGGGGTGGGGGTGGACCGGGAACGAGTCCTTTGGCTTGTGCACGCCAGTGTCGTACACAACTGACTCGGGCTGTTTGCGGGACTGTCGGGAGTGGCTCAAGAGGCACCTGGTGTTGGGCTGTGGCCCGGAGCCCTGCTGGCCGAGGGGCTCACTTAGTTTCCGACACCCAGTTTGGCCTGTGGCAGCTTCTGAACCCCACTTCTGGCTGGCTCACCAATTCCCAACTTCCAGGGGCCACTGCCATGGGTGCTGCCCAGGGGTGTCAGCGAGATTTGGCTGGTGAGAAAGGCAGTGGGAGATGGTGGCCTCTTCCTTGTCTTCTCGGCGCAGAGGCCAGGGGGCGTAGTTGACTCATGGACTGGGGCCTCACTCTCCCTCACTCCTTTACTGCAAACCTAAACAAAGGGTTAGGCTTGAGGGCAGTCGAATTGAGGCTTTATCTTTGAGGATCAGAAAGATGTCAGTTTTTCTGTTTTGATTTTGGGTCACACCTGGCAATGTTCAGGTTATCCCTGGCTCTGCGCTCCCAGAGGTGCTTGGGGCCAGGTCAGTTGCATGTAAGGCAATTGTCCCACCTGCTGGATTATCACTCTGGCCCCTTTTTGTGCTTTCGGAACCACATCCATTAGTGCTCTGGGCTTATTCTCAGCTCCTATGCCCAGGGTTCACTCCTGGCGGTGCTTGGACCCATTAGCTGTTCTGGGTGCTGGGGTCGAACCTGGGTGGGCCATGTACATCCCTGTTTGCTGCACCACTTCTGGTCCTGAGGCCAGTTCTGGCCAGGCTTTTCTAAGTGTTCATCTCTCCCCTGCTCCTAATGCTCCCACACTGGGTGCGATGAGCCTGCTTAAGGCATTGACTATGCAGGGCGAGTGGAGCCCTAATAATATAGTGACTAGCGGTGATCACAGGAAACATCCAGGCCGTGGGACTGACATCCCCTCCAGCTCCAGGAGTCAGCCAGTTCTGGTCTCTTATTTTTATTTATTTTTTTGCTTTTTGGGTCACACCCGGCAATGTTCAGGGGTTACTCCTGGCAGTGCTCAGGGGACCAAATGGGATGCCGGGGATCGAACCTGGGCCGGCACAGGCAGGCCGCGTGCAAGACAAACGCCCTACCCGCTGGACTATCGCTCCCGCCCCAGTTCTGGTCTCTTAAGGTATGCTAAGACATCCCTTGACGGTTACTCTCCTCCCTGGAAATAAACATTGGCCTCTTTTATTTTTGCCCTTTCTTTTTCACCTTTTTGGGTCAAACCTGGCGATGCTCAGGGTTACTTCTGGCTCATTTGCTCAGGAATTACTCCTGGTGGTGCTCAGGGGACCATATGGGATGCCGGGATCAAACCCGGGTCAGCCACATGCAAGGCAAACGCCCTCCCGCTGTGCCATCGCTCCAGTCCCTTTCCTTGCTTGTTGGGTCACACCTGGCACCACTTGGGTTCCTCCTGACTCTTCACTCAGGAATTACTCCTGGCAGTGCTCAGGGGACCATGTGGGATGCGGGATTGCACCTGGTCAGCTGTGTGCAAGGCAAACGCCCTCCCCACCGTACTGTCGCCTCCGGCCCCTCATTCACCTCTTTTCCAAACAGAGGGTCCACACGTTTGCCGCGGCATCCAGTCGGTCATGGAGGGCTAGCGATGGAGTTCCCTGCATACTTTAGGTCATGGGCTACTTCCTCCTTCATTTGAGGGGATGTAGTCATCTGTCCTACCCCAGGAGTATAGTGGTAGGAGTTGGGTAGCTCTGGGCTCCATTTCTAAGTCCGCAGTGGGACCCTTTACAAAGGTTTGGTTAGGGGCAGAGTTCATGCAAGGGGAGACGTGAGCATGAGCGCATAGCCCCTTCCAGTATCCTGGCGAGCAATGGCACACGATAGTCCTGCTGGATCTGTCCAGGCTGAGGCCAGCTGTGGGCAGTGAGTGCACAGCTCTGAGGTGAGGCCTCCCACTGGTTCCACCCTCTTTATTCAAGACAGGCACTGCCAGGCCCACCCTTCCTAACAAAGGGCCTGTGGGCCCGCTGGCTTCCTGGGTTGCGGGCAGGATCAGATTGCAGACTGGGATGTGGTATGGAGGGAAGGGCACTGGGCAGGGCTGGCTGTCCCCAGCCTGGCTGGGGGTGTGGAGCAACCTGGCAGGGCAAGGTATGATGACGCAGTAGGCCTAATGCTGGCGGGAACGCTGCCTTTCTGAGCTGCTCCGGACCTTTCCTCTTGCACCTGGTCCAGAATGTCTTTATGGGGAAGCCCCGGACAGGCATATCCAGTGATGCTGGTCCAGCAAGGTTGCCCTCTCTGCACACAAGCAGTGCCTGCTCAGAACATTGGAATACACCCCAGGGCTAAGGCTCACGCCCACACGAACCAGCCAAGGTTCGGACAGCGCATTTGTCTTGCACCTGGCATCCCATATGACCTCCCCATGCACCACCAGGAGTAATTCCTGAGTGCTGAGCCAGAATAACCCCTGAGCATCGCTGGATATGACCCCGAAAAACAGATGCCCCAGGATTTGGTCCAGGAGTGGAATGGACAAAGGTAGGCACTGAGACCATTCAGGCAGCACTGTCTGATGGTGTGAAGTAACTTCACGACCAACTCACCCAGGAAGACTGTCCCTGTCCAGTGCTGGACCCTTGACTAGGGACACCCAGGTTCCCTCGTTGGCCCAAGTGGAAGCCAGAAGGGCATCATACCTCAAAAGGGACCCAGGGGCTGAAGAGGAGTGCAGCAGGTATGTCTCACCCCTTCAGTGGTGTCACAGGAGAACCAGCTAGGAGGTCCAGGGGCTTCTTCATGTAGACGCCCGTCTGGTTGGTGTTTTCTCGGACTCTTATGGGTGCCCTGGTGGTAGGACGGAGTGTATATAAACCGCTACCAGACGCGAACAGCAGACCTGTGTACAGTGATGCCCACTGATCTGACAGCACGCCGTGGAACCCACACAGGATTCGGAGCTGTTGTCTACTCTCACACAGTCGTAAGTGCAGATACACAGAGTTCTTGAACAAGCCAGTTCTGACATCCCGGCTTCTGGGGATGCACCCAGGGGCGTTCTCCCACCCTCAGGAGTGAGATTCCTGTGGCCTTACAGAAGGGAGTCTCTGGGGTGCCCTCTTTGGGGACACACCCCTTGTGTACCTGGCAAAATGGATGGCCCTGTATAAGACTCGTTTGGACCCCAAAGTCCGGGGTCAGGGGTTAGGTGTCATTCGGGCCTCCAAAGGAAGAGGACACTCCTATTCCCAAGGAAAAGATGTCGAGAGGGGCCGTTTCATCACAGCCTGCCTTTTTTTTTTTTTTTTTTCCTTTTTGGGTCACACCCGGCGATGCTCAGGGGTTTCTCCTGGCTCTGCACTCAGGAATCACTCCTGGCGGTGCGCGGGGGGGCCATAGGGGATGCCGCCGGCCGGCCGCGTGCAAGGCAAACGCCCTGCCCGCCGGGCTGTCGCTCCGGCCCCTTCATCACAGCCTTCGTGCCTCCGTTGAGTCCGGCCTGTTTGCAGGGCCGAGGCGGAAAGCTAAGCGGAGGGAGGCGCCCCAGAAGCGGGAGCGACACAGCAGATAACGTAGCTCGGGCAGCGGCCGGGGCGGACAGAGGCGGAGTTTGCAATACGGTCTCACAAAAGAGCTTTCTACGGTTCCCCCTCAGGTTTTAGAAAATAAGTAACCGACACGTCCTCGCCCGTCCCGCGACGGCCAGAGCCTGAGCGCGGGTACCTGCCGCAGGGTTTCCGTGAGCCCGCAGCGGGCCGCCGCCTCTTAACACCGCGAAGCACTGGGCCCTTGGTCCTACCAAGTCCAGCGCGGCCTTCACGGCCCCAGCCTGCACCGACGCCTCGCGGCCTGGAGGAGGACGGCGGCCACAGGGCCGTTGTGGCCTGCCAGTTCCCAGCCTAGCCTGGAGCGAGGGTCGTGAAGAGAGCGAACGCCGCGTGAAGAGCGGACGGCTCCAACGACTCGACGGGACTGAGCCGACTCCTTCCGAGTCGCGGTCTGGGCCTCAGCCGACTCCTTCCGGGTCGCGGCTCGGGCTGCCGCCTCGCGCCTGCGCCGCGGGGGCTACCTGGGTAACGAGCCCGCCCCTGCCCACTCGGGTTCCGCCGCGGGCGCAACGCTGACGGACAGGACACTGAGCCAATAGCGAAGGGGCACGGCCGGGCCGTCCGCCGACCGAACCAATGGCGCGGGGTGGGGCGGGGCACGTCGGGCGTCCAGCGTCTCGAGGAGCCGCTGCCGGGGAAGAAGCAGAAAGGGAGTCGGAGGCACAAAATGGCGGCGGCAGCGGCTGCTGGGGCGGCCGGGACAGGGGCTCCGGGCCCGGCGGTCCCCGCAGCGGCGGCCGGCGCTCCGGCCTCGGGCAGCGCGGCTCCCGGGTCGCAGGGAGTGCTCATCGGGGACCGCCTCTACTCCGGGTGCTCATCACCTTGGAGAACTGCCTCCTGCCCGACGACAAGCTCCGCTTCACGCCGTCCATGTCGAGCGGCCTCGACACCGACACGGAGACCGACCTCCGCGTGGTGGGCTGCGAGCTCATCCAGGCGGCCGGCATCCTGCTCCGCCTGCCGCAGGTGAGGCCCGAGCCGGGCGCAACCGCCGCGCCCGGCGGCCTTTGTTGGGGCGGGGCGGGCGGGGCGGGGCCGGCCGACCCCCCGAGCTGCCCTCCGGGACCCCGCTCCGGGCCCCGAGCCCGTCTGCTTCCGGCCCAGCTCTTCGGTTTTCCACCTGTCCGGGCGGTGGGTCCTGGCCCTTCGGAGGCAGGGACCGAGTCTTGGGGAACACGGGGCGCCGGTGAGCGGCGCCGACCCGCCTGTTTTGCAGGTGGCGATGGCGACCGGGCAGGTGCTGTTCCAGCGCTTCTTCTACACCAAGTCCTTCGTGAAACACTCCATGGAGGTGAGTGGGCAGTGGGCGGGCGGCCGGGCGCGCGAGCCGTCCAGCCGGGCGGAGTCCTGAGGTTTTGGCCCTGCACCCCTGCTGCCGCAGCACGTGTCGATGGCCTGTGTCCACCTGGCCTCCAAGATCGAAGAAGCGCCCAGGCGCATCCGGGACGTGATCAACGTCTTCCACCGCCTCCGACATTTGAGGGAGAAGAAGTGAGTCTCGGGGTGCACGTTCCCCACATCGGGCCCTGTCCCTTAGCTCTGTCCTGGTCCTTCCTCCGGACAGACTGTCTCGGCCAGTCGACCAGTAGTGCCCAGTCCTCTCTGAGGCAGTGACCGCATGTGCTGCTAGCATAGCTGACTGAGGGGCCTTGGCCTTAGGAAATAGCCTGCCTCGTGTTTAAGCGTTGTTCTATTGGTCCTCTGGCTTCCACTCGTTGTCAGATTGCCCTTGAAAACTTTCCCCTTCACAAGAGGCTGCTGAGAGTAGGCCTGTGAGTGCTGGATTTGAACATGCAGTGGTGCCATTTGTGTCTTTGGTTGGTTGCTTGTGGGTCATACTTGATGATGCTAGAGATCAAGATCACTCCTGGCAGTGCTTGGGTCTGCAGCATGCAAGGCAAGCACCCTAGCTGCTGTACTATTGCTCCGGCCCTTGTATTAGCTGCTGCTGCTTTTTTTTTTTTTTTTTTTTTTTTTTGGGTCACACCCGGCAATGCTCAGGGGTTTCTCCGGGCTCTGCACTCTTACTCCTGGCGGTGCTCGGGGGACCATATGGGATGCCGGGATCGGACCTGGGCGGCATGGGCCAGCCGCGTAAGGCAAACGCCCTACCCGCCTCCGGCCCCCACTTCTGGATCTTCACTCAGGAATTACACCTGGCGGTGCTCGGTCGACCATATGGGGATGCCGGGATCGAACCCGGGTCGGCTGTGTGCAAGGCAAACACCCTACCCGATGTATTACTGTTCCGACCCCGTATATTAGCTTCTTGCCTGAGAAGGTGTTCCTCTCTATTAGGAAACCAGTGCCTCTGCTGCTTGATCAAGACTATGTTAACCTAAAGAACCAGATCATCAAGGCTGAGAGACGAGTTCTCAAAGAGTTGGGCTTCTGCGTCCATGTGAAGCATCCTCACAAGGTGAGTTTGAGGACCTGCCCGCGCGCCGCCTCTGGCACATGGGGCTGTGGCTTCCTCTGCACACAGCACTTGACAGCTCTGAAGAGGATAGAAGATGTGACTCTGGCCACTGGATGTTTTTAACCTGGAAGGGATGAGCCTTGTATTGTGTTGTTTTCTCATTTTTATCTGTTCATTTCTATTGGATTTTCTTAAAGCGTTTCAGTGATTTCAATGGCATCTATTGGTGAGCTTAAAACAATGAAACCTGTTAGTTTATGCTTAAGGGGTTGGGAACATTTTGAAGCCTGTTACTTGGATATGAATGAAACAGTTTTATGGCACTGCACTAGCTAAAGAGGAAACATGGCTACTGTTCAACTCCTGGACGCTTCTTACGTGTAAATAATGAAACTCTTCTTAAAAGAAACTACTGTTGGGGCCGGAGCAGTAGCACAGTGGGTAGAGTGTTTACCTTATATGCAGCTGACCTGGGTTTGATTTCCGAAGTCCGTAATCGTCCCCCTAGTGCTGCCAGGGGTAGCCCCTGAGCAGAGCGGGTATGATCCAAAAAACAAAGAAAGAAAGAAACTGCTCTTTGTGGCTTGAGAGATAGTACAGCAGGGAGTGCGCTTGCTTTGCACGCAGCCAACCCGGGTTCGATCTCCTGCATCCTAAATGGTTCCCTGAGCACCGCCAGGAGTAATTCCTGAGTGCAGAGCCAGGAGCAACCCCTGAACACCTCTTGAGTATGTCCAAAAAAGGGAAAAATGAAAAACTGCTCTTTGCATCTTTGTACCTCTGGTAAGGGAATCCCTCTGCTGTCGGTGGGTTTCCTTATGTATTTTCTTGTCTTTCATACCAAAGTCTGCTGTGGGGCTAGGATGTGGCTTAGTGGCAGAGAACGCGTGCTTTTGCATGTTAGACTCTGAGTTTTAGCCCGAGCACTGCAGAAGGAGGAGGAGGACCACGCTTCATTTTTTTTGTGAATTGCTTAGAATTTAGAGCTTTTCTTCCTGAGCGAAAGTTTTCACATCAGCTTTTGTATAAGTTGGTGCCTGGGGTACACAGCTCCTAGGACAGGCTAAGCACTCTGTGGAAAGCTGTCGGAGACAAAGATGGAGATCGGCCTGTTCCTTCCATGCTTGTGTACTGTGGAGCTGCGGCCTCGGCCAGAGGCCCTCCAGCTGTGCCGTTCTGGGCATATGACCAGGAGCCATTGGGATCTAGCATGAAGCTCTTAATTGCTGCATGGACACCCTCAAGATCTGAATTCCACTTTCTCAAGGTTGTCGGTAATAACTGCCTGACCCGTATCTTCCAGATAATCGTTATGTACCTTCAGGTGTTAGAATGTGAGCGTAACCAACACCTGGTCCAGACGTCATGGTGAGTTGACCTTCCTTGTTTTACGGGCGCAGCAGGGCAGTGCAGGAATGTGTTGGTGTGAGGCACCCGGGCAGTGGGTAGTCAGTCCCATGACTGACTTGGTGTGGGCTGGACTTATTTAAGTATGTGGATCCCAGCGCCGTCAGGCACTGGTGGAACGGTAAGGTAGCCTGAACCCTGCCCGTCCTGATGAGTGCAGCCAAAGGGCTTCCCTAGGGGACAGCCGTCTCCCGTGACGGCGTGGTGTGGGCCTCTGTTAGGGAGCCTTGGAGGAGGGCTCATTGCCCTTCCTCGGTTCTGGGAGCCGGTGACGTCCATGGCTGGACCCTCTCTGGAGGGATAGTGTAGCTCTGGGCAATTGGGGCCATTTTTCAGGGAGCTCAGTCTAAAGGGTCATGGTTTTGCTGCCTGGAATTGTCTGGTGCTATGCCCTGTAGTAGAGAACCTATTTTGACTTTTCTTTTCTGTACTCTTTCAATCGAAGGGTAGCCTCTGAGGGTAAGTGCCTAAGACTCTCCTCTGCTGTCCAAGCGCTTT
>JAJIBD010013627.1:0-22868 GCA_021461705.1 Cryptotis parvus | reverse complement strand
CTAATAAAGCCTTAAGAGAAACAGGGCTTGGGCTAGAGAGACAGGACAGTAAGGAAGGCGCTTGCCTTACACGCAGCCTGTCCCAGGTTAATTCCCCAGGACCTCAAGGTTCTCCAAGCGCTTCCAGGAGTGATTCCTACGCACTGTACCAGGTGTAAGCCCTGAGCAATGTGGACTCCCATTCAAAAAAAAAAAAATTGGGGGCGGAGGCGATAGCCCAGCGGGTAGGGTGTTTGCCTTGCACGCGGCCGGCCCATGCCCGGGTTCAATCCCGGGCATCCCATATGGTCCCCTGAGCACCGCCAGGAGTAATTCCTGAGTGCAGAGCCAACCTGGGTTTGATCCCTGGCCCCCTGAATCTGCGAGCAATTTCTGAGCCCAGAGCCAGGAGTAAGCCCTGAGCATATAGAGCCAGGTGTAGCCCCAAGACAAACACAAGAGAATGAGTCAGGAGAGACAGGAGTTGGGAACAGTTTATTTTAAGGCACATTCTAAAGATTTCTCCCCAGCCTCCAAAATTAAAAAATGCCATCTCAAAAAAATAAAAGTGATTCATGTCCCATGTCACATCTAAGTGAATCTTTCTTTGGTCCTTCAATTCTTGAAGTTGTCTCTGAGACAGCCTTGAAGTTCTGCAGCAGGAATGGCTGAAACAGGGCATTCTCTTTGGTAACAGTTTGGTATAAAGGTGTCCAGTGCGGTGCTGGACCACCTCAGGTCTGCAAGAACTGGTAGCTCCTGTCGCTCTCCTGTGGGAACTTCCAAAAAGCCAGAGGCGAAGGAGGCTGGTGAGAATGCCTGGAAGGTTGGGCACCTGAAATCATGAGGGACGCGTAAGAGAAGGAGCAGGATGCCCGCCCCCCTTGCACGCCTGCCCGCCCACCCCTGTTCTGCTCACTGTAATGTAGGGGTCTTGGGAACGGAGCCCGTAGAAGGTCCAGCAGGCAGAGGAGAGGAGGGAAGCAATGGTAAGTGGCCAAGAGAGGCCTTGTGTGGACTTAGTTTGAATGATCTTGGCCTGTGGAAAGATTAAAGGACATGCTTAACCCAAGTGCACAGAGAAACACCTACCCTCGCTGTAGAGAGCTCGGGCTGGAGAGCATTATTTTTTCTTTTTGGGTCACACCGGCGCATGTTTAGGGGTTACTCCTGGCTCTGCTTGGGGCACCATATGGGATGTTGGGGATCAAACCAAACCCTGGTTGGCTGTGAGCAAGGCAAGCATCCTACCCACTGTACTAATGCTCCTGCCCCCTTGTTTAGTAATTTTCTTTTTTGGCTTTTTTGGCCACACTCAGCAATGCTCAGTGCTTATTCCCAGCTCTATGCTTAGGGAACACTCCTGGCAGGGTTTGGGAACCATGCATGGTGCTCGGGATGGAACCAGGGTTGGTGCATGAAAGGCCAGCGCCTTCTCTCCCGTACCAGCTCTCCAGCCCCCAGCAGAAGAAAGCTCGGGCATCTTTGCTAGTCTACTATCCAACCTTTCCCTATTTCCCATTCACCCATTTTACTGTATTCACCTTCCAAGGTCTGAATTTGCCTTTTTCAGAGGTGAAGCTACTGTCTACAGTTGCTAAGGGAGCGTTGACGTTTTTTAAGTTTTGGGCCACACAGTACTCAGGGGTTACTCCTGGATCTGCAGTCAGTGCTCAGGGGTTACTCCTGGATCTGCAGTCAGTGCTCAGGGGTTACTCCTGGATCTGCAGTCAGTGCTCAGGGGTTACTCCTGGTCCTGCAGTCAGTGCTCAGGGGTTACTCCTGGATCCTGCAGTCAGTGCTCAGGGGTTACTCCTGGTCCTGCAGTCAGTGCTCAGGGGTTACTCCTGGTCCTGCAGTCAGTGCTCAGGGGTTACTCCTGGATCTGCAGTCAGTGCTCAGGGGTTACTCCTGGATCTGCAGTCAGTGCTCAGGGGTTACTCCTGGTCCTGCAGTCAGTGCTCAGGGGTTACTCCTGGTCCTGCAGTCAGTGCTCAGGGGTTACTCCTGGTTCTGCACTCAGGTATTCCCGAAGCTCTTGGGGTAACCTTATGGGATGCGGGGATCAAACCTGGGTCAGCTGCATGCAAGGCGAGGGCCCTGCCTGCTATACTAGTGCTCCAGCCCCACTTGGCCCTTCTTATCTCCCTCGCCTCCCTGGACACTCACCAAGTCAGCCAATGGTGAGAGGTACATGGAGATGGTGCAGATACAGCAGAAGAGGCCCAGCTGCTGAAGCTGCTGTTCCTCGGGGCACCAGCAGCCAAAAGTAGCTGAAAGCCAGGAGCGAGATACCCAGTAGGGCCGCGGTCTGAAGGAGCACGGTGCGCTGCAGTGGGGAGAGTGGTCTCACTTCTGGAAGAGCCCCCTAAGGCCCACTGAAGCGTCTGCTGCAAACACTACCCCCTTTTCACCTCTCCTCTCTCTCTTTTTTTTTTTTTTTTTTTTGGGGTCACACCTGGCAATGCTCAGGGGTTACTCCTGGCTCTGCACTCAGGAATACAGAGCCTGGCAGTGCTCGGGGAACCATATGGGATGCCTGGGATCAAACCCAGGCTGGCACAGGCGGCCGCGTGCAAGGCAAATGCCCTACCCGCTGGGCTATCGCCCAGCCCTCACCTCTCCTCTTTTGGTCTAAGCCACATGCTGCGGTGCTCCGGGATCACTCCTGGCAGTGACTCCGGAGACCCTCTGTGGTGCCAGGGATCCAACCCAGGTCAGCTGTGTGCGAGGCAAGTGCCTTACCACTGTGCTCTTTCTTTTGCCCCCTCCTGTTCTGCCCTTTTGCTAACCCTGGTCTAAGGTTCCAGGATCTTGGCCCTTGTCTTCTCACCCACAACACGGAGGCTTCCCAGGGTTGGGCAGGGTGTGGTGATCTGGGTACACAGGGGAGACTGGTCAGTGCTTGTGCGATGCGAGTGGGGAACAGAGCAGAGTGTTTCGTTCTCAGCCACTGGTCCTGATTGAATCGGCATTATCTGGGCAAGAAGCCTTTTCCCATGAGCTTGTTGGGGAGCAAGGCATCAGGCAGCCAGCCTGGACAAGGGGGCGTGTGTCAGGAGGGCTGTGACATCTGGAAGGCCTGCCAGGCGGGAGGGGCCTTCCAGGAAAAAGACCAGTGCCAGTCTGCTGGTCTTCTAGGAAGCTACGTCGGCAGTGCCAGCAGGGCAAGGCGGGGGCGCGGAGGGGGAGGGAGGGGCGTCTACCTTCCGCGGGCAGAAGTGCAGATACAGCAGGACGTACAGGGTCTGCAGCGCAGTGCCCACGGCGTTGACGACGATCACCGTCCAGTCTCCCTTCAAGGCCCCGTAGCTCAGCCAGCTCAGGGTGCTGTGGAGGTGGAGGGCCAGGTGCTGGGGGTGAGTGTGGGGGAGGGGGGCCTCTGCAGCCCTCCGCCCCCCCCCTTCGGGCAGCGGTGGCCCCTCTCACTTGATGTCCGTGGTGAGAAAGGGCAGGAACTGCACATGCTCCACACTCCGGGTCCTCCATATGTGCCTGAAGTCCGAGCTGTAAGGGGTGTGAGAGGTGGGAAGGAGCCCGGAGTGGCTCCTTCCGGCCCCCCCCTCGGCCCCGCCCAAGCGACCGGCTCCCTCGACCCCATCCCCCGGGGACCCCAGAATCCGGACGCTGCCCGAGGCTGCGGCCGAGTCGTGGGTCCCCTCTTTCGGCTTCCCTGACTTCCTGTCCTGCCCCAGTCCAGACCCGCGGCGCTCTCACAGGCCGGAGGAGAACATGCAGAGGGTGAAGAACACGCAAGCTCCGGCAAGGAGCGAGTCGCCCACGCCGCCCGCCTCCATCCCGCCCGCGCTGGGACTCCGGAACGCGCGGCGCGCAGGGGCGCTAGCGGGCCGCTCCCGGAGCCCGCGACGCCGAGGCCCCGCCCCCCGCGCCGCGGGCCCCGCCCTCCGCGCCGCTGGTCCCGCCCTCCGCGCCGCTGGCCCCGCCCCCGCCGCTGGCCCCCGCGCTCGGCCCCCCCCCGGAAGTGAAGCCGGAACCCGGTCTCCCCTAGAAGACTGACCGGAACTCAAGCCCCGCCCTTGCCGGCGCCGGCCCCAGGTCCCCTGGACCCCGACAGGTCTCCGGCCTCCACAGGTTTATCTTAAGCACCGGCAGCGCCTCCTAAGAGTAATTAATTAAAAAAATTATTAAATACTTTTTTTTTTTTGGGTCACACCCGGCAATGCTCAGGGGTTACTCCTGGCTCTGCACTCAGGAATTACTCCTGGCGGTGCTCGGGGACCATATGGGATGCCGGGGATCGAACCCAGGCCGGCACAGGCCGGCCTCGTGCAAGGCAATTGCCCTACCCACTGGGCTATCGCTCTGGCCCCTAATTCAATACTCTTGAATTACTCCCTTATCCCTCGATTCACTCAATCCTCTATCCTCAGTTCTTCCCTATGGATCTGGAGCCTACAGAATCTTACTAGACCCCAAGCCGACTTCAAAATATAGCCCAGGGGGCGGAGCGATAACACAGCAGGTAGGGCATTTGCCTTGCACATTCGGCTCCCGGCATCCCATATGGTCCCCTGAGCACTGCTAGGAGTAATTCCTGAGTGCAGAGCCAGGAGTAACCCCTCAGTATTGCCGGGTGTGACCAAAAGAAAAAAAAACCTCAAAATACAGCCCAGGGCTGGGGAAATAGTGCCAAGGCTGAGCCTGAGTGAAGAGGCTGAAATTCATGATTTGCAAATCATGAATTTGCAATCGCCAAGGCCAATCGCCGCTACATATGACACGTCCCCTGGGCCCCCAGCCCAACGTGTCTGGGATTGACCCGAGCACTGAGCTGGGAGTAGCTGCCAGCATTGTGGGTTGTGGTGTTCCAAAGACAATTCAAAGGGTTTATGCTTTGCATTGCTGTTAGCGCAGGGGGATCCACGACCACGACTGACCCGTCTGCGACCCCTCCTTCCCTCCCTTCAGCCCCCCAAGACGGAGAAACAAAACAAAGCGCTCCCCATCCAGAGCGCCTCCTCCGTTGCCCAGAACTGGGGAGATTTTCCCTTTGCTGAGCTTCCCAGGCTTTCCCCTAAATAACAGGGCTTGCCAGGAACCACCAAATCTTTCGTCGGGACAACGCTGCTTCCTGCAGTCACGGCCCAGCATGCCCTCGCAGGGACTCTACCAGTATTGGTTCTGTATCACCAAGCACCTATCACTGCCTTCCACCTCCCTCAGTCCTGCTGCTGGGAATGTTCCCTCCCACCTCCCACACAGTCTCTTGGGGCTGTGGGGCGGATGCATGCCTCAGCTGGCGTTGCCCCAGCCCTGACTCACCGCTGAGTACCTGAAAGCATGGTATGCCAAGGCCCAGCGCCCAGAGGCTTGGGAGTGTGCTAGGGAGGAAGCGCTTCCCAGAGTGGGTTACAGGCTAGAATCACCCAGCCTTTCTTTTTCCCCCGTGGGGAGCACACCTGGAGGTATCAGGGCTTCCGCCGCACTCTGCTCAGGGGTAACTCCTGCTGGGGCTCTGGGAACCTGGGTAGTGCTGGAGATAGAGGAGGTGGGAGCCGGAGCAACAGCACAGCGGGGAGGGCGTTTGTCTTGCATGCAACCCACCGGGGTTCGATCCCCAGCATCCCATATGGTCCCCTGAGAACCACCAGTAGTAATTTCTGAGTACAGAGCCAGGAAAAACCTCCGAGCGTCGCTGGACATGACCCAAAAAGCACAAAATAATAAGAAAAGGAACTGAGGTGGGCCTGCAGCAAGGCATGCCTCCCCCCACGGTCCACCTCAGGCCGCGCTCCTGCCTCTTGGGCTACTGTGAGCACATGTTCTTTCCAGAAAGGCAAATCGTCACACCGCAGGGGGACTCTGTGGTCCTAAGTGAGATTGGAGGAGCAAGGTAACACAAATCCAAAAAACAAGTGGCTTTATTTCAAGATGAGGAACTACAATGTTCCTTTGTATAAAAAGATCCAGTTATAGAAATCAACTCCCTCTCTGTCTCTCTCTCTCTCTCTCCCTCTCGGGCACACACACACACACACACACACACACACACACAGCAAGTTTATATACAGATCCTGGGGGGTCCCCCCTCAGGCTAACTCCAGGCACAGACTGCGCTCGTGGGCACTGCCCCTCCAGCTACACTCTGAGAACAGGCTGGCACGAGCCTCCCGCTGGCACAGTTCTGGGAGAGGCTGCGGTGAGCCCCTTACATACCTCCCCAGAGTGGCCCCACCAACCCAAATCTTGGGGAGATGCAGGGTCAGCCCAAGCCTTGCGTCTCTCCTGTGGCAGGCTTCCGGGCCAGGCACTGTCCGGCTTTTCCTCTAGACAGGTCAGCGGTGCATCCTGCCTGAGCTCAGAGTCCGTCTGCATGAGCCCAGGCTGTCCAGCTGGGCTCCAGGGGGCGCCCTCTGACAGAGTTCCAGTAGATACAATGGTTTTCTTTGGCATACGGGCAGGAATGGTAGAAAAGGCCCTTCTTCTCATGACCCTGTCCACCCTCTGCGGTGGACGGTGGAGTCCGCACCGCCAAGCTCGCCCGGCCTTCTTTGGGTTGAAACCCTTGACACTGACCCGTTTTGAGGCTGCTGCTGACAGCTTGTGCAGGTGGGTCCTGAGATGGGGTTTAGTTTGGGACCGAACCCAGGACGGGTGCAGGAACACTTGCCCCGTCTCCTCCGTCCAGTTCTTTCACGGGGCCTGTAGCAGCAGGAACGGCAACAGCAGCACGGCCCAGGCGGGGGAAGAGGCGAGGAGCAGCACTGTGGCCGATGCTGTGGAGCACCTGGACTGCTGGATCGTCTGCAGAGGCGCAGAGGGCACAGGCGCCCAGGGTGAGGGGGCACCAGTGGCACTGACCCTCACCCCAACACGTTTCCCCAGCCCCTGCCCAGCAAAGAAGCCCCTTCCCAGGGCCCAGCTCCCTCCAGCAGGCCTCTCCTATGACCCGGCTACCCTACCTGCTGAAAGTCTCTTGTCCTGTGGATTGACGTGGGCTTGAGGACTGTGAGCTGAAAGGTAAGGGAAAGAGGTCAGGGCAAGACCAAGAAGCAGCAGGCTGGGCAGAGGGCTGGGGTGGGCACTATTCCACCACCCCAGACCACCAGGTCAGGCCTAACAGAGAGGGACCCTGACACTCACTGGTTTTTCCATTGACGGTCACCTTCAGCCGTAAGCACTGGTCCTCTTGGTGATGGATGGGTTTGGCTGCAACACAAAGCCACAAGGTTTTAAAGCAGGAATTTGTAGCAGAAGAGTTCATGCTGTTAAGCCTATTTCTTGGCCCTACTTTTGCCCAATTTCTGCCCCAATGTCCACACTTTAAGCGAACCCTTTGCTGCAACGGTGGGAGTACGAAGAAAAGGTGCTTTTCCCACCCCGCATTCCACCCTTCACTCCTCCAGACTCGAGGGTGGATCCCTTCACCATGTGCTCCCCACCCTAAACTATCTGAGTTATTCTGGGTTTGGGCGCCACACCCAGTGCTCAGGTCTCACCACTGGCAGAGCTCTGCGCATGATGTGTGGAGCCAGGGGTTGGCTGTGGCTGTGCGCCCTGCCTACCTGCTGTACTATCTCTCTGGCCCTGAGCCACAGAGATAAATGTGTGTGTGTGTATATACACACATATACACCATATTTTTATATTTTTTGGTGCTGAGGCTTGAGCACCCTTTCCCAGGCCATCTATTTTTTTTTTTTAATTTTCGGGCCACACCCAGTGATGTTCAGGAGTTACTCCTGGCTCTACACTCAACAATCACTCCTGGGGGCCAGAGTGATAGTATAGCCGGGAAGGTGTTTGCCTTGCATAGGGCCGACTAGTTCAATCTCCGGCATCCCATATGGTCCCCCGAGCACCGCCAGGTGTTAATTCCTGAGTGCTGAGCCAGGAGTATAGCCCCTGAGCATTGCCAGATGTGAACCAAAAAGCAAAGCAAACAACAAAAACAAACAAACAGAAAAAGAAAAATGCCAACAATCGCTCCTGGAGATATCTGGAGGCCATACGGGATGCCGGGACCGGAGAGCAGCATGTGAGGGTTGGCAGCGCGTAAGGCAAGTGGGCTACCCGCGGTTATGGCTCCAGCCTCTTCATTTCTTTAATTTGGAGGAACCCATCCAATGGTGCTCAGGGGTCGCTCCTGGCTCTGGAGGATTCTACAGTGCTGGGGGTTGAGCCTGGGTCCCCTGCATACAAAGCCCGTGTTCCACCCTGGCCCTTTTCTGTTCTCCCATCTCAGCCCTGCTCACAGGGGCGCATCCTTGGTCCATTCTCCACGAAACTGTCTTAAAACCCGGCTAACTGCCCTGCCAGTCCTCACTTGCCCTCAGGATCAGATCCATGGTCCCTGTGCCTGGCGCTGCCTGGATCTGTTCTGCCCATTCTAGCTCACACCCCTACTTCACTGTTGCCCCCTGCGGCCGGACTAAACATAAGGAGCTCTCGTTGCTCTGGTCCACTCTCTGCTTATACGCTCACAGTCACCTCCCCAGAGTCCCTGTGGGTTGTCCTCTTCATTACAGTGGTACACAGTTAGCTTATGTGTGTGTTTTCCTGCTTCCTGAGGAGTGTGATTCTCATGATTGTTTCTCTGTGGGGGGAGTTTGGTTTCAGGGCCACACTCCGTGGTGCTCAGGATGGACCTCAGGCCTCCGACATGCAAAGCCTGTGCTCAGCCCGCTGAGCATTCTCCTGCTGCATGCGTCTCAGTGGCCATCTCGTCTGTGCTACATTTGTGCCAGGGACATCTGAAAGCAGAACCGAGGTGGGGAGAGCCCGGGTCTGAGCGGCAGGACGCCGGCTGCCTTGCGCACTTACAGATGTAGTAGTAACTGTGGCCCTCTTTGAACTCTTTGCCCAAGGTGAAGGGGGTGAAGCGCTGGAACTTCTCAGACAGCTTCTCCGGGCCATGCCGGGCGCTGGGCTGGTCGCACTGCCAGCGGACCTGGTCCTTGGACTGGGGCTGGCACATCTCGTACTGCTCCTGCTCCACCAGGTACAGTGTGTACCGCTCCATGGCCGCCTCTGCCACGGCGTCATCCTCGTAGTGTGGACAGATGATGTCCAGGTAGTCGTTGAGTCGCACCCGCACTGTGTAGTCATCGTTTGGAACCTGGGGGCACGCAGAGGGCAGGTGGGGCGCTGAGAAGCCAGGCCATGGCCAGTTCCTGTCCCAAGAGGTTCCTCCATAATCTCAACCTCCCAACATTAATTGCTCTCCGATCTCTTTTTCTTTTAGGGGGTGGGAGTGAGGGAGGAATACCTAGTGATGCTCAGAGGTTACTCCTGGTTCTGCACTCAGGAATCTCTCCTGGTGATGCTCGGGGATCACACGGGACCGAACCCAGAGCTGCACTGTGGCTCCATCCCCTGCTCTGTAGCTCCTAAACATCTTTCCACCGTCTTCAAACACACCCCCCACCCCCGTCTCCCATTAAGCCTCGAGAGTGACCACTTGGCATCCCGGCTCTGCACTTAGGGGTCGCTCTGGCAGAGCTTGGGGACCCGATGTGGTGCCAAGGGTCGAGCTGGGGCGAGCTCTGAGCCCCCGTGCTGTCTTTCAAGCCCGCCTTCCCTGGTATTTACCCAAGGTTGTGCTTCTAGACATCTCCTTAGCTCATGGATCATTCTTCAGAACTGTTTCCCCCAGCTGCCTGTGGAAGGCCACTAGTTTTCAGCCGGAGACCCCCAGCGGGCCTGAGGCGAGCACCCAGGGAACCCTTCCTCGTCTGCTCTGGTTGCTCCCACACCCAGCAGCTCTCTCCCCCACTCCGCGTGACCTCACAGATTACAGCTGCACTTTCCCCCCCAGACACCCATGGCCACGGGCAGAGCCCTGGAAGTGAAATCTCAAGCAGGGAAGAGCAATTCCTCCTGTCTCCTCAAGTCTTCCCTGCTAGCTGCTCCCCCCTCTCTGAGCACCTCTAAAACATGTCCCAACTCCCTCACCATCTGGAGAAGGGCGCTCCAGAAAAACTTAAGTTCTCCATTGGGAGACTTTTTAAAATTTTTTGGGGTTACACCCAGCAATACTCCAGGTGGTGTTTGGGGGACCATATGGGATGCCGGAGATCGAACTAGGTTGGTTGCATGCAAGACAAATGTCCTACCCGCTATACTACTCGCTCTGGCCCAAGTCGGGACTTTTCATTGGAAGGGGGGATACCCAGTAATACTTGGGGTTGAGGCCTGAGGGTCCTTAGGGAACGCTGAGGATTGAGCCCAGGTTGTGCAAGGCAAGTGTCTTCCTCTGAACTGTCTCTCTTCTGTCCCCTCAGGGAACCCCACTGCAGGCCCCTGCCTGCCCAGTGCCCCCACAGCTGCAGCACTGGCCTCCAGGGCGGGTGGGGCCCTGCTGAGGAGAAATCGTCTCTCCCACCCCCCCCCTAAGCTGGTCAGCTTCTCTGAACTCCCCAAGCCCTGCCAGCTTGAGACTCAGCAAACTGGCTGCCAACTTGCTTCCAAGAGAGGCCCTGGGCATGGGTGGTGGGGAGGGGCAGGAGATGGGCCAAGAGGGCTCGAGGTGGGCACCCACTGCACAGTCAGCAGGCGCCCTAGAGGCCTGGACCAGCTCAGTTTACCGCAGCCCCTCCTAAGGAGAGAGAGAGAGGGGGAAGAGAGAGAGAGAGAGAGAGAGAGAGAGAGAGAGAGAGAGAGAGAGGAGAGGAGAGGCGCACTAGAGAAGTGGAGAGGCTTTTAAAATTCCTCTCTGGAGAGATAAACATAGAAGCCATTTCAGAACAGGTATTTCAGCCCAGGCCTGGCGTCTTTCCTCCACTCCCGTGACGGACACTGACTCACACCTCCTCCACCTCTGTGCCTCCCCCAGCGCTCATGGGAACCTGGGGAGTCTTGCCTGCTGGCACTGGACAGCCCCCCAGGACCCCAAGAGTGCCCACTTCTTGGGGAGGGGAACTGTCCTCCGTGCCACAGAGCTGGCAGGCCCCAGTGGGTGTGCACCTGCCCCATCCAGCACGGGGGCACCAACCGCCCAGCACACAGCAGCACCGCCCTCTGGCCACCCCCTCGCCACACCCCCTGCCTGGGGCTGAAGATCCCAGGCCTGATGCCCACTGCCCTGAGTCACCCCTGCCAGTCCCACACTATCCAGCTCACTGCCACCTCATCTCTGGCCCTGCTGGGCACAGGCTGGACTCCACTCGGGGGCTGCCCTCTTGGGACTAGGTGCATGTGGTAAGGAGGGGTGGGCACGCCCAGGCCCTGCCTCCCGGGGTGCAATCTGCCCCCCTCACTCCTGCTCTGTGTGGGAAAGGCGGGCAGCAGAGTCAGGGCAGGCAGGGAGCGGGGGCAAGGAAGAGGCTCCTTCCTGAATGAGGAGGAAACCTGGGAGCTTGGGAACGGAAAAGGCCAGGGTCGCCCCTCCCTGCTCACAGCTTCCTGTCCTCCCCTCCTCCCCAGCCAACACCTGGCAGGGGCATAAACAAGGACTTTGCTCTCTCCCACTAACACAAGATGGGGTTCAGGGAAGCAAAGGAGCGTGGGGCTGGTCAGTGCTGCCCTGGCAGCTGATGGGCAGGAGGGCAGGAGGACATTGCCCTGGACATTGCTTCTGTTCCCTCGCCAACCTTCCACATTAGGGGCCCTTACAGGCAGGGCTGCCCCAGGTCGGAGGGAGAGCTGGCGCCTGATATTCTCAAGTGGCCCTTGGGGACAGGCATGCTTAAGCCCGGGGTGGCTGAGCCTAGTGAGGATATGTTTGAACCCAAATGCGCCCCCCCCCCCCCCCCTGCTCTCTCCCCCCTTTCCCACCCCCATCTCAAATATTGTTCCCATAACTTCAGAAAACTCCAGGGCAAGAACAAAAGGTCCCCACGGAGCTTCTTCCTCCGGTACCATTTGCCTCTGAGCCCTAAACCTAACCTACGCGGGAGAAATTGACTCCTTCCTGCAGGCCTCCTTTTAACCCCTTCCACCCTCGCAACCCTCACCCACAGCTTCAGTTTTGACTACTCGAACCTCACAAACAGGTGGCTCCGTGGTCCTAGTATTACTGGTGAATAGTGCAAGAGACTTGCAGGAGTCAAATACGGAAAAGAGGGCTGCTGCCCGCAGTGCAGGGTCCCCGGATACCTGTCCGAGTGGGCAGACGCCCACGGACGCTTTCCTAAGGAAAGGCCCAGTCCAAGAGTCCTGGGGGCACAGGTCCCGGCTGCAAAAGGACGCGGCGCGCGCTGTCGCCCAACGTGGGGGTAAAGAGCGGGGCACGGAGGTCGGGCAGAAGTCGTGCCAGTACAAGCAGACGCGGTGGGCTCCGCCCGGCGCTGGGGGAGTCGCCCGTCTGCGGAATCCCGCCCTCCTGGGCTCAGCTCCCCACGACCGTGCTCGCGAATGGTGAAGTCCGGGGAGGCACCGGTGCCTGGCGGGCCCCCGGGCCCGTCCGCCCGAGACTTGGGGCTTACTTGGGATTTGAACTGTTCCAGAAGACGGTGTGGCGGTCAGCAGCGGCCAGACTGCAGCACAGACCCAGGAGAGGGGCCCAGAGGAACTCCATAGCGCGGGCCCGGGCAGGCCGGGGGACGCGGGCAGGCCGGGGGGACGCTCCTGGGGTCGGGCTTCCCGCGGGCTCCGCTCGCCGCGCCGCCCGCACTGCGCGCTCAGCTCTGGCCGCTCCGCCCGGCGACTCCGCCTTTTGGGCCGGCGCCGCCTGCCCCGCCCCCCCCCGCCCGCTCGCGGCTGCCGGGGTTGGGGGGCTGGGGAGGTGGAGGAGGGGCGCAGAGGCTCGGGGCTGTGGCTGCTCCGCTCATTGTGGGCTGGCGCTTTGTGGGCCGTGCGGGGGGACACGGGTCCGACTCCCCGGCGCGGGGCGGGCGGGCGGGCGGGGGACGCGAGCGGACTCGCACCGACAGGTCTGCTCACTCGTTGGCGCGTGCAGGTCCGGGCCAGCCGCGCGGCGAGCGGACCTTGCCGGGGGTCGAGGCTGCAGTCAGCTCCCGCACCTTTCCCGGGAGAGCCTTGCACGCCACGCAGGGGTGCCCGGTTTCCCACACTTCCCGCCCCTGTCTCCACTTGGCGGACTCGGCACTCGGCTGCCCCTCCCCACACACGCGGCTGTTTGTTTTTGTTGGGTTTGTCAATGTTGCCTTTGTTCGCGGGATTGTGTCATCGCCTCGATGCCGGGAATAAAGTGCGACCCTGTGTGTTATCAAGTGTGTAACGTGTGCGGCCAGGGCTAAGGGCGCCTCCTGTCCCCTCGGGGCCTGCGCCTGGATGGGGGAGGGGCTGGGAAACTGGGGAGCCAGGAACCGCGTGGGGGTCTGCTTTTGTTTGCAAAGGCTCTGCAGAGGCCCTCCTGACCTGTGTGTGTGTGTGTGTGTGTGTGTGTGCGCGCGCATGGTGCGACCACACCAGCGGCCCCGTGCAAACGGCTTTGAGTGTGGGCTGTGGGGGGAGGGGGCGGGCCGGGTGACAAGGCGCGAGCGCACAGTGCATCTGGAGTGTGCAGGGGCGCGTGTGTGAGCGCCTGTGTGTGTAGTCGCAGGCACGGGTGGGGGAGCGTGTGAAACTTCGGCGTGCGCAGACTACTGTGTGTGCGCGGGTGCGAGCGGGGCTTGAGGCGGTGGGGGTGGCCCGTGCAGGCGGGGAGGCGTCGCGGGGCCGGGGCTCCCCGGCTGGCGCGCCCCAGGCCCTGGCGCGGCCCCCTCCTCCCGCGCCGTGTAAACAAACCCGCTGGAATTCGGCTCTCGGGGCTGAGCTCCGCGCCCGGCTCCGGGGCCGTCTGGAGAGGGCTTGGCGGGCTGTGGGTGTCTGCCCCGAAGCTCTCGGGGTGGAGAGGGCGGGCAGGTGTTTGATCGGCTCTCCCTGTGTATCTGGGGCGGGAGGGCTCCAGGAGGCCGTGAGCGAGGTGACACAGGCGCGGCCTCCTGTGCGCTCCCCCGGCTTGCAGTGGCCAGTGTGTGCACCCACCCCCTCTGGCCAGCCGTACTGATGCGGCTGCGCCTCGCGGGGAGCCGCAGAACCCTGGCGCCCCCCCGGCCGGCTCGGGCCAGCTTCCCCCGGTCCCCAAGGCCGTTTCATCCTTCTTTTTTACGGCCAGGCCTGGCGACAACCCCTGTAATTACACGGGGCCGGGACGCCGCGGCTAGTCCGCCGCTGACCTCGCCGGGGAGGAGCCTGGGGTGGAGGAGGGCTCGGGCTGGCCCCAGGCCCCGTGGGGTGCCGCTGCCGGAGGCCCAACTCCCCGCGGTGGGGGAAAATATTTACTGAGCTCCCAGCCAAAGGAGTGGGGGTCCATGCCAGGCTCGGCCGGGTCCCCCGCCCCCCACCGCGCACCTGCCGGGGACGTGCCCAGCCCCGCGTTTATCCGGCTTGCAGCTCGCCCCTCCCCGCCGGGGCCAAAGTCTCGGCCGAGCAGCCCGCGGCTGCGTCGTAGCACGTTTTGCTCACCTGGGTGGACCCCAGGGTGTTGGCTTCCCCGCGTGACCCTCCCGCTGTCCGGCTCAATAGAAACTTCAGGGCCCGGAATTGTGTTTTTGTGGACAGTTGTATTGTCAGGGCCAGGCTCTCATCGTACTCGTTCAATAAATATTTGCTGAATGACTTTAACTGCTGTGCAGTGCCGAGTGCTTTTGCTGGGCTGCGATCGGGGAGAATAAGTAGAGGGGTGTGGGGTGCCGGTAACTCCTCAAAGAGGGTGGCTGCCCGAAGGAAACGCGTCGAGGAATATGCCACCGACTCATTGACCGTGGGGGCTGCTGGAGGGGGGGACGTGTGGGGTCCCGGGGCTGCATCGCCCCAACAGGGCAGGTTCGGGCTCGCTCGGCCCAACCCGGCGAGGCCACGTCCGGTTCCCGCCCCCGCCTGCGTCTAGGTCTGGAGCAAGACGGGCGGATAACAGGTGGGGAGATTTCTGGGCACCAACCCGGCGGGCGCAGAGCTTTGCTCCCCGCGCTTGGCGCTATCCCCAGTTTGCCCGCTCCGGGCTTGGATCCCGAGTCTGTGTCAACTCTGGCTAGTCACCTATTGGTGCCTTTGTGTTCGAGGGTGGGGTGGCGTTTCTTAGACATGATGGGGCAATCGGAAGTGGTGATGGCACCGAGGCTATCAGGGTCTTTGTAAAATAAAATCCCTGCTCTTGAGAGCCCGCGCAGACCAGGAGGGGAACAGAGCCGTCAGACAACAAACGGCGCGGTGGCGGTCTGCAGACCGCACAGCGCGCTTGCTCGGCCCGTACGCTCCGGGCTGCCGCGACGCCTGCTGGCCTCAGGGCGCAGCTGCAAGCACGGTGAGCTCCAGACAGGAGCCCAGCCTGGAGACTTGGCTCCAGGACGCGACCCGCAGACAGATTCATCCTCCACCGGTCCCCGCCCCGCTCGCAGCCCCCAGCCTGCCCAGGCGGGTCTCATCTTGGTTCTGCTGTGGGCCACCGCGCACCGCAGTGTTGTGAGCTGGTGCTGGCGCTTAGCACCCACACCCCCCCAGGCAAACATCTGTGCTGGCTGAGTGGCGGGACCTGTGTGAGGTGTCTGTCTGTCTGCCTGCCTGGGAAATTCCCCTTCCGAGCTCCTTCTGGGGGATTCCAGGGGGCCAAGATTAACCCTACACGTCGGTGAAGTGCCCTGGGGAGCCCCGTCCTGGGGAGGGGGATTCGCTGTCTTCCATGGGGAAGACGCCCACCTGGAGCAGCCATTTCAGTTTGGAGGAGGCAGAGCTTGGGGATTGGCATCCCCCTGCCCTGTGACCCGAGGTGTGGGGTAGGAAAGGCTTCCCCCCTCCCCCTGGCACCGGCTGACCTCCTAGCAGTTCAGAGGACCTCTCCGGGACTGGGGTAAGGGTACCTGAGACCTGGAGCGGCGACTGCTTTGCTTTACTGGCTTGGGGGCTGGGCCACATCCAGCCGTTCTCAGGGGCTGCTCCTAGCTCTGTGCTCAGGGGGTTGCTGCTGTATATATATATATATATATATATATATATATATATATATATATATATATATATATATGGAGTGCTCAGGCTGGGTCAGCCACATACATGGCCATGCCATTTTGAAAACTAAAGTGTTTCTATTTTCTACTTTTTTTAGTAATGTGTACTTTTCAAAAATTGGAGAACAAACAGATTGTGAAAAGGGGAGGTGGAACTGCCAGCTTCAGGCAACGTTTTCCTCTTGCTTCAGAGATTTGTTTGTTTGAGGGCCACATCCGGCAGTGCTCTCTGGCTTACTCCTGGCTCTGCTCAGGGATTGCTCTGGAACCCTGTGTGGTACTGGGAATCAAACCAGGGTTTGCCCTCTGCAGCGCAAGAACCTCAACCCCGTCCTGTGTCCCTCTCCTCCTGTCCCTTGCTTGTGAGACTTGTTTGCTCATTTTAGATGGTGTGATAAGGATGGGGGTGTGGCCTAGTGGCAGATCATATGCCTTGCACCTGTGAATTCTACATTGTCAGCACTGCAAAAAAAAAATCATAACACAAATAGTGTGCTAAATCCTTCATTGATATTGCGTATCTTTTGTTTGTTTGTTTATTTAGCCTTTTTGGGGTCACACCCGGCAATGCTCAGGGGTTACTCCTGGCTCTGCACATAGGAATTACTCCCTGCGGTGCTCGGGGGACCATATGGGATGCCGGGAGATCGAACCCGGACAGGGTTGGGCCAGCTGCGTGCAAGGCAAAAGCCCTACCCGCTGGGCTATTGCTCGGCCCCCTGATATTGTGTAGTTTTTTAGCCCTTTAAGTTAGAAGGTGTCGTCTCTCATAAACTCCAAAGGGGCTGCAGTTTGCCTTGCAAATGGCTGACCCAGGTTTGATTCCAAGCACTTCCTGTCTTCCTCATCCCTGCCTGGCATGATCCCTGAGCTCAGACTGTAGCCCAAAATCTTTTTTATTTCTTTTATGGGTCACACATGATGATGTTCAGGGTTTACTCCTGGCTCTGCACTCAGAAATTACTCCGGTGGTGCTTGGGGACTATATAGGATGCAGGGAATCAAACCTGGGTTGGCCGCATGTAAGGAAAATGCCCTACCAACTGTACTATCATTCTGACCCCACTGTAGCCCAAAATCTTGAAACCAAAAAACCTCTTTGGAAATTACACTTTTTATTTTTTAAATTTTTTTATTTTTTTTGCTTTTTTGGGTCACACCCAGCGATGCTCAGGGGCTACTCCTGGCTCTGCACTCAGGAATCACTCCTGGCGGTGCTCGGGGACCATATGGGATGCTGGGAATCGAACCCAGGCCGGCACAAGCCGGCCGCGTGCAAGGCAAACGCCCTACCCGCTGGGCTATCGCTCCGGCCCGAAATTACACTTTTAAAGGCAGCATAATGTTTCACTGGAGGTTTCAGAATCTGCCTAGCAAAGCACCAGGTAGAAATAAACAAGCGACATGTCCACTCCGTGCTCATGGCTTCTGAGCACTTGAGCAGGTTGGTTCTTGGATCTTACAGAAGACTCTAGGTTGACTTTCATTCCCAAGTGTGTAAGGAGCCACCTGCTCTGGAGTGGGAAACGTGTGGCCAGGGGGCTCTGTGGAGGAGAGTAGTTTCCTCTCATGGCTCCGTAAGAGCTGCTGTATCTGCTTGTCAAGATGCTGGAGAATTTCACGGATGTGGGAAAAGTGCTTTTGAGATTTTCAAAGGCAGACTTGAGGACCACAAAGAGGCTTGAAGGGCTGGGGTGAATTGCTTCGTATTCAGGAACCCCAGGTTCAATCTCCGGCATCACATGGTACCCCAAGTACTATTAAATTTATTCTTCAAAAAAAAAAAAAAGAATTGTGGTCCAGAGACATAGGACAGTGTTTGGGCACTTGCCTTGCACGTGATAGACCCCAGTCCTATCCCCATTGTTGCATAAAGACTCTTCTATCTAAGTTCCACCCCAGAGCACAGAGTTAAGAGTAAGCCTTGAGCAATGTCAGGTAGGAATCTAAATAAAAATCATAATAAAATTTAAAAGGCATATTCTCAGACTGACTAGTTCAGTTTTTTGTTTGTTTGTTTTGCTTTTTTGGGTCACACCCAGCAATGTTCAGGGGTTACTCCTGGCTCTGTGCTTAGGAATTACTCCTGGCGGTGCTTGGGGGACCATATGCGATGCCGAGGATCAAACCCAGGTCGGCTGCGTGCAAGGCAAACGCCCTACCGGCTGGGCTACTGCTCTAGCCCCCTTCAGTTCTTATTTACAGCCAAGATATCCCAAACACAGAGAAGCTCCAAAAAATCCAACTCGAGGTGGGAAGGTGGCTAACACCATGGGGAAAGTGGCATGTCCTCAGTCCCTGCGTCGGAGTCCACTGTCGGGCAAAG
Organism: Cryptotis parvus; assembly: GCA_021461705.1. Classification (NCBI taxonomy): domain Eukaryota; kingdom Metazoa; phylum Chordata; class Mammalia; order Eulipotyphla; family Soricidae; genus Cryptotis; species Cryptotis parvus. Next base: position 4,655 of record JAJIBD010013627.1, on the reverse strand, counting down.
GAATTTAAGTGTGACCAGAGTTGCATGGGAGATGGGCCAGGACAGACTACGGAAGATGGGGCTGCAGTTCCTGCACAGAAAAGATCAGAAATGGGGGCGGAGCTAGAGCACAGCCGGTAGGGCATTTGCCTTGCACACAGCCAACCCAAGTTCAATCTCCCTCATCCCGTATGGTCCCCTGAACACCCCCAAGATAGATTCCTAGGTGCAGAGCCAGGAGTAACCCCTGAGCATTGCAAGAGGAGAGGAGAGGAGATTTTTGTGTGTTGTCACCTCTTCCACCAAAAACCAACCAATCAGTCATGTCAGTGCCATGCTGGGAGGTGCTAGACACTGAAATATATCCTTGCCCGCAAGGAATCTAGTCTGTGGCACATATATAATTAGAATAGGAGATAAGAATGGCAATAGAGGAGCTAGTGGGCTAATAGGACCGCACCCCACAGAGGAAGGTTGAGGATGGTTTCACGGGGAGGGAATGTTTGAAATGGCTTTCGGGAGGCCACGTAGGCGTTCACCCTCAGGGAATAGGGCACGGTGGAGACCTGGTGTGGGGAATACCCTGGTGTTGCCAGAATCACAGGATGTGCTGGTGAAGCGGCGGGTTGGGGCTGCGTCCTGGAGCGAGCAGGGCTGCAGGGTGATGACAGGGCATCTGACTCTCACCGGACAGCGGGCTGGGCCCACTGCCAGCGCCAGACAGCTCCCAAGTGGCTGGTGACGATTACAGTCTTGGCTTAGTCTTGCAGCTCCATGAAGCTCCTTTTGGAGCCAGGAAGATGACTCAGGGCTAAGGACATGCCTTGCATTTGGGGTCAGTCCCTGTCACTGCCTGGTCCTCCGAGTGACCTCGGGAACAGTCCCCCAGGAACTGAGCTGGGAAGAGCAGCAAAGAGGATCGGTCACGGAATGAACAAAGGCTCTTCTTTCCTGTTCAGGTGCACCTGTGGTTGGGGGCAGCAGGGCTGTGTGCCAGTGGCCTTCAACACCACCGTCAGGGCCTGAGCATTATTCTATGACCAGGAGATCCTTAAGTGGAAAATACAATTGGTCTAATTCAGGGGGAAATGTCATTCTGGATAATGGAATGGGGGAGTCACTCAGAGGTACAGGGAGGTCAGGTCAAGTTGGACTTGTTGGAGATAGAAAACAAAAACTGAAAACAAGGACCAGCGGCTGGAGCGATAGTCCAGCGGGTAGGGCGTTTGCCTTGCACGCGGCCAGCCTGTACCGGCCCGGGTTCGATCCCCGGCATCCCATATGGTTCCCCGAGCACCGCCAGGAGGAATTCCTGAGTGCAGAGCCAGGAGAAACCCCTGAGCATTGCCGGGTGTGACCCAAAAAAAGAAAAAAAATTAAATAAATAAACAAAAACTGAAAACAAGGATCAGAGAACCCTCTGAGCAGAAATTGTCTTTGGGGCCACAGCTAGTAGAGCTCAAGAGCCTTTTACCTCGGGAGGTCACCAATGTGGAGCTCCTGGGGACCCAAACTGCAGCCTCACTATTATGTTCAATTTTGGGGGCTATACCCTGCAGTGCTAAGGACTTACTCCTGGCTCTGCTCAGGGGTCACTCCTGGCAGTGCTCTAGAGACCATACGTGGTGAGGGGGTGGGACCCAGGTCAGCTGTATGCAAGGCAAGTGCCTTATCTGCTTCGCTCTGGCCCCAGAGTATTAAGTTTGTAATAAAACTTCCCCACGCCCCTCACTCTCACCAATTATAGAGGGATTAGTGCAGAAAACTTGGAGAAGCACAAATAAAGGGGAAAAAAGCCATCCCCAGGAGCTAAGTCTCAGGAGCCCGCACACCTCGGCTCTGTAACGTTTTATGGGAAATATCTTTGTAAGGTTACAGTTTAATGTTACCATGTTACAGCCGGCTTGGAATCCCCTACATTTGCGTAACATTTTACGACCTTCCCCTGTTTTCAGCTGTGGCTCTGTTTCATCTTTATAGACTTGCCCCTGGCGAGGTGGCCACAGTGGGGATCTGTTCCCGTCTCTCTGTAAAGAAACTGAGGCGCAAAAAAAAAATAAATAAATAAAAAGCGACGGGATTCAAAGCCCAGGTGAGCGAGGCTGGACCCAGCACCTTGCTGCCCTCTGTCCGAGAGCCTAAGTGACCAGTCAGGCCAGCGGTGACCGGGGGCGGGAGAGAAGGGGCTGGAGATTTCTTGGAGAGCCCAAGGCTAAAGGGAGGAGAGGGCAGGTGTGTGTGTGTGTGGCGGGGAACTAGGAGGGCCCCCCAGAGTATCGCAGGGTGTGTCCAGAGGAGTCTCCTTTCTGTCAAAGGCCTGGCCGTATGTGTACATGTGTGTGGGGGCATGCAAAACCTCACTCCCCTATTCTCCCGCATGCCGTCCTGTGTGCCCCCTTCCCTTGGCGGTGTTGCTGGGGCTCAGCTGGTGGCGGTACGCAGTGTGGGCTGTACGGGGGGGGAGCTGGCACACTTGAAGTCATTGTCTTTTAGTTGTGGTGCTTACGGGCTGCCCCCTGCCTGGTGCTCATTCTCCCCTTTACTGTTCGCATGCACCTGCTGCAGTGCTTCTGGAAGTCAGCGTAGCCAGAGATCGCCCAGAGCAGAGCTGCCGGGTGCAGACAGAACAAGCCACGCACACGCGGAACAACGGGGATTTGAACTCTAACCACACACTCGCAAGGCAGGTGCTCTAAGCCCCTGGACTATTCCTTCAAGCCTATCTTTTTTGGGTCACACCCGGCAATGCTCAGGGGTTCCTCCTGGCTCTTCGCTCAGGAATTCCTCTTGGCGGTGCTCGGGGGCCATATGGGATGCGGGGATCAAACCCAGGTTGGCCACACTCGAGACAAGTGCCCTACCTGCCGTGCTATCTCTGAACTACGGTCACACTCTGAGCATCACTGGATGAAGCTCAAGAACCTGAGGTCAAAGTTCAACTCTGTCAAGCCCAGAGACGCTCAGGGGTGGTTTCCTGGGGGCACTGTCCACCTGAGGGAAGGCAGAGTGGGGGGAGGGTGGCGACCTCGAGCAGATAATGGGCAAGGTGCCCTGGGACTCATTCCATCAGCTCCGCATTCTCCCTTTCAGGCTCCCTTGAAGCACTTTACCTCCATTAACGCTCTTAATCTTCACAATCACCAAAAGAGGGAGGTGGCATTATTAGCTTCCTTCCAAAGAGGAGCAAGTTGAAGGCCCAGAGACATCAACTCGGTCCCTGAGGCCACACAGCTCATCTGGGCTGAAATCAGACTCTGAAATCAGGCACTGTAGCTCGAGAGTCGTGCAGTGACCAGTATTATCCAGCTCTTAGGGATGATTCCCTTAGGGAGGGAGCGACCAGAGCAGGTTCCTGGATACAGATTGGTGAGGTCATCCTTGACCCCAGCTCTGTGGGATGCGGATGCTTGTTAGGGGAGTTAGGGAGGATGGGGAACAACTTCGGCATTAGTCGTGAAAGACGCAGCACCACAAGGGTCTACAGATAATTTCTTCCCCTGCTTTCATATTTTTCCTGAATCAAAATGTATGACCTGGATGCAGTTTGCACAGATAAAATTTCTCCCCTCAGGCTGTAGAGAGAGCTGGAGTCAGGCTTTGGGTGCAGAGGCCTGGGCTGGCCTCCCAGAGCTGCACTGCCGCTCTGAGCACAGAGCAGGGAGAAGCCCCTGAGCACTACTGGGTGTGGCCTCAAAACCAAAAAAGAGAAAAAAAATGACAAGAAATTGCTTTCCCAGACTTATTCTGCAATATCTCAGCCAAACACATTCTCCCTTGGGGCTCCCGACAAAGCAAAGCCTGAGAGACAAAGAGAAACTTGCATTTCCCAGGGTGAGCCTCTCTCCGGCTGACCACTGCCCTGTCCTTGCCCTGTGTACCCCTGGTCACTTGTCCCGCACTGCCCCGCCCCCGCCCCCCAGTCTCCATCCCTTCTGTGAACGACTGAATCCATTCCAATAGCTCTCCCTTTCTGCCCGAGTCCGCTTTTGTCCCTGGAAACAGTCACCTGGTATGGAGGGAGCTGGTGAAGGGAGCCAAGGGCGAAGTCTGGGCCCAGGAGCCAGAGCCCAAGTGTGACTGGCGGAAGGACAGAGCTGAGCGGAGGAGCCTGCACAGGGAGTTGAGGAGAGCACAAAGGGGAGGATGGAGGGGAGGAGCAGCAGAGCTCAAGGCCAGCAAGGGCAGCTGCCCACAGGGGCGCAAGGGAGCTGGCCGTGGTCACATAGCTGGGGAGTGCGCCTGGGGAGGCAGAGGCCTCCATGACACCCCCTGACTGACCTGAGCAGATTCTGAGTCTGAGCAGATTCTCCTTGTCCTGCCAGGGGCCACATGCGGTCCCCCAAGCCACCCGCTGTGTCCTGGGCATTTGCTGGAGTGAGGCGGATGCAGGCCAGAGGTGGGCTGAGGAGAGCTGGGCTTCTGTCCAGTTGGGAAGCAAACAAGCAGATACCCACTAAGAGAAGTTGGTAGCTGGAGAAGGTTTGAGAACAAAAGGAACAATTTTGTTGTGGTTATTTTGGTTTTCGGGACACTCCCAGCAGTGTTCGGGGTTACTCCCGGCTCTGTGCTCAGGGGAAACTCATGGCAGTGTTCCAGGGACCGTATGGGATGCCGGGTTCAAACCTGGGCCTGCTGTGTGCGCAAGGCAAGTGCCCTGCCACTGTACCATTTCTCTT
>JAJIBD010013626.1:0-17982 GCA_021461705.1 Cryptotis parvus | reverse complement strand
ATGGAATTTGAATCATACCCTTATGATTCTTGGGGGTCACATGCTGGTGGTGCTTGGGGGACTATCTGTGTCCAGGGATTGAACCTGGGGCCTCCACGTGCTCCAGCCATCTTTGAGTCATCTCTCCGGTCCTCACCTTTGATTTTTACTGATAGCACCAAATTTTGTTGTTGGCTGGAAATTCCAGTTGAAAATAACTTCATTGATATTCCTGTCTCTGATTAAAGAGTGCTAGCTCCATAATGCTCTCAAGTCTCAGCACAACTGAGAGACTCCAGTGTGGGAGCCTTTTACTGACATGGCCCCTTCCAACCTTGTGTCCATCCTGTGCTGTCTCCCAGGCCCACAGGTCAGCCCTGGTCTCATGCCATGGCCCTGAATTCACACAGTTTACACCTGTACCCCACCCCTGGAATATCTTGGGGTTTCACAGGAGCCAGGATGAGAAACATTGATATATGGACTTCTTTTTGATATATCGGCTTAAATTTTTTTTTCTACAATTAATTTTATTAAAGCACCGTGAGTTACAAAGTTATTCGTATTTGATTTTTGACATACATTGTTCTATCACCAATCCCACCACTAATGTCAGCTTCCCTCCACCAGTTCTTTCTCCTATCCTGCATCCCCACCCCAGCCCCAGCCTGCTATCTCGACAGTCATCTTTTAAGTTTAGTGATTGAAGTTTGGGTCACATGATTTCAGTGTTGTTCACTCTGTGGTTTGATAGTTAGCCCTTTCATTCCTAACAGCACCAATGTACCTGAATCTCCTTGACCCCGCCCCTATGCTTCTCACATATTCTCCTCTTCCCCTTCACTGTTTGCTGAGTCTTACATCTATGCCCCACCCCTTCAAGGACCATGTTGAGAAACACTGATATATAGATTCTTCTTTGTTGATTTTGGGAGAGGTAGAGGTGTTTGGCCACAGCTGGCAGTGCTCAGGGGTTACTCCTGGCTCTGTGCTCAGGAATTACTCAGAGCTGGGGCTCCCACAGGGGATCCCAAGGACTGAACTCTGGGTGACCACATTTAAGGTAAGCTCCCTAGCCGACCACATTTAAGGCAAGTTCCCTAGCCGCTGTGCTGTCCCTTCAGTCCCTATATAGACTTCTATGTGGACACAGTTACATCTCTATATTTATAAATAAGTCTGTTTACCTCCAATTGATAATGTTTTTTAATTTGTTAATTCTCCTGGGGGCTCACCTGACAGTACTTGGTATATTGCTGGTCACTCCCAGCCATGCTGGTGCTCAGGCATGCAAAGCATACCTTTGAGCTTTCTCCCTTGCCCAGTAATTTGTTCCTATAATTCTGAATAAATTTCCCTAGTAACTGATGGTGATTAAAGAAATCACAATTTAACTTATAGAAAATACCATTAGCAAAATATACATATAGTAAACCTTAATCCAAAACTGTAATGCTGTTTGGTGTTTGATAGGTGCTTTGGTGATTATACTAATTAATTACATTCTCCCAGTGGTATGTAAAAGTCTTGTTATGATTTACTTTATCTTCACTCTATAGACTTTGGTATAGGACTTTGTGAAAAGCTCACAGGAAGCATGTGATAAGTGGCAATGGCTAATAACAGCATTAGTGATTCTTGCCGTGGGACAGGTTCTATAATAAGTAGGTTTTTTGTTTTTTAACTATTTTATTATACCATATAATAAGTAGGTTGTTTAACATGATTAAATATTTTTCCACAAGTACTGTATGAGAACAGGCATTATTAAATGAGATATAATCTAAAGGATAATATCTCAAATTCTCTAAAAGATAAGGCAGTTTACTTAAGGAATTAAACTTTCTTACAATTGTATATCTAGTTAAGTGCTAGAATTGGTCTTAGAACCAAAAAACACCTTTAAGTTATATATTAAAAAAGATTACTTCCATATGAAGTAAGAAATTAAAGTTAAAGCTTTAATTTAAAGTTTCAATATAAATAAGAAATTAAGTTATTTTAATATAATTAAAATAAAGTAAGAAATTAAATTTAAAACTTTAATATAAAGTTTTAATAAAATATATAGCCAGAGAAAAGCTCAATGGGCGGAGCACATACTTTACATGTAGGAGCCTGGGTTTGATATCTAGCACCATATGGTCCCCCAACACAACCAGGAATAACCCCTGAACATTGCCAGATGAGTCTTAAAAAGTGAATAAAAAAATAAATAAAACAGGCAAACAAGACACTGTGTCAACAAATAAAGCATTGGTAAGGCAATTAAATTTGGGTGGGGTGGAGGGTTTGAATTATACTTCGGCAGTGTTTAGGTTCTATTATTGGCAAGGTCCTTGGGGTACTGTGTGGTACTGGGTATCCAGCCTAGGTCTCCAGCATGCGAAATGTTCACACCAGCCCTTTGAGCTATTTCCCTGGCCCAGCACTTAAGCTTTTCATATTTCCTGTATATTTTGAATGGTGCTGGGGGTCACCAGTCCTTTAGCCAACAGTAATAGTGAGGTCATTGGGTGTCAGGGATCAATCTAAGGTCCTTTGAAATCTCACTCTAGCCCTTTCTCCTATGTTTGGAAATTCATAAATTTCTGTTGGAGATCCATGGGCTGAATCAAGTAGACTTAAAGCCTTTATCATGCTTAGATGCTGTTGTCTTAATGAGATGACAAATGTGATACCTGTGAATTCTTTGTAAAGCTCACAATCAGAAACAGAGTGGTAAGATGCCAGTAGCAAAGGCATTTGTTCAAAGATCCATGTCTTAAACATACATGTTATGATACCAAAATCCGAGGTCAGGGTGATTCGTAGATCAGGAGGTCCTGTCAAAGGTGGAAATTACCACAAACGTATGGGAGTCAGAGGGTTAGGTAAGACAGAAAGGGAACAGTGTGCTAATAATTGTCGAAAGGGCTAATACCAACCTAGAACTGAGCATTAAATACAGGCAAACCGATACACATAATAATCTCTAAGTGTATGTATTACAGTCCACATTATGTAAGAGAAGGAAGAAGGAAAGAGAGGGAGAAAGAGAGAAAAGAGATAAAGAACCTGCCATAGAGGCAGACTATGGGAGGGGGGCGGAATCGGACATTGGTGGTGGGAAATGGGCACTGGTGGAGGGATGGGTGCTGGAACATTGTGTGACTGAAACCCCCAAACATGAAAAACTTTGTAATTGTATATCTCATGGTGGTATAATAAAATATTAATTAAAAAAAGAAGAATGAGCAAAAAAAAAAAAAGAAAAAGATCCATGTCTTGTTCTTTGAACAGTAAAGAGACAGATAGGAAGAGTTGCTCCTTTATATCCTTTTCCTGGTATGGTTGCTACTACTTAATAGCAGTGTGCTAGTGTGCTGTGTATAATGTTGCGTTGGACCTTGGTCATTTTAACACTGACAGAGCTGTATAGTGCTGGGGTCATATTTAAGACAGCTAAATCATATGCATTGAAACATGACCTGGGGATGCTGAGGCTACATATTAAGGTTCTCTTTTTTTTTCTCCAACTCTAGCAGGGTCACATTCTGGATGTGTGACTGGATGGTAATAATAAAAGCTACACAGAGAAAAATATACACCTGATGTAATTGTCATCAAAGTAGCACAGATAAAACAAAGAAGGTTTAGACTTAAAAATAAAAAGATTGAAAAATTCACTGGCTCTAATTCTTCAAACACAGCTGTGAAACTTGCGCTACCCCTTGCACTACCCATTTCCCCATATTACTTATTGGAAATTATTTCTGTGACACCTGAACATATTTTTGGATGTATACACAAGACTGTTAGCTTTTTAATACTCACCAGGTGACCTGTGACTTTACCTAAAAATGTTCATGTCCATCATCAGTTTAACTTTTGATAGTCTGTCATCCCTAACTGCATGTCCACAGTGCTATTATCATTTCTGTGCATTGCAGCATCTCTCACTCTCTCTCTCATACACACACACACATACACACACACATACACACACACCTCTATATACCTGCTTTGACTTTCAGTACAATTAGCTAATTTTGTCTGAAAACTGTTCATGTTTACTTGAAGCACATCTCTATTCAAGAACTCTAATTATGTGTATCCAGCTTAATATGTTCTTTCTTTTTGAATAAAATGCATCAATACTTGTACTCCAGGATATCTTTATCATTATCACTGTTGGCTAGATATTTGAGAATTCTGTACTTTCTGTTAAGATTGGAGGGAAAATTAAAATAAAATATTTGGGGGCATTTGAACATGAAAAACTCAATCTTGTGTATTTTCATTTTAGCATGCTCCTTATGATGCAATGGTTATGGTCAATGTCAGCCATTATGTCGATGAGAAGATTTTGGAGAATGAAGGAAAATGGAAGGTCTGTTTACCATATTTTACCCTTTTCTCTGAATCTTTTTCTAGATGTACTGTTTTTAAGTCTTCGCTATTTTCAGGGTTCAGAAAGAGTGCGGGAAATGCCACTTCCAGAAGAGCTTGTTTTCACTGTGGATCAGAAAATATTAAATGACATCAGCCTTGCCAAAGCTCAATATTTAAAACAGGTATATTTTTATTTTTCATATTTATAGGTGCTGCTTTATTAGAAAAGAAATAGACAATTCAGTCCGGAAACTTTAGTAAGTTAGCATAAACTTAACAATTCTTGATCATATTTCATGATAAGAATCTTTTCAAGTCTTCAGAAAGTTGAGAGGGATAAGAGAAAAAATTTAGGACAGTGTTCCTTGAATGTGGCTCCTTTCACAGATGTTCTTGGGGAAAAGGAATGGTGTTTTCTGTGGAGTTCTAAATTTTATGTTATTCTGTTGTATATGATTTAGATCTGGAGAATCTGGCCGCATGAGCTGGTCTGTAATCAGCTTTTCTGCTGGGTGGAGCTCTGTGGAGAGGGGAGTCCGGATGTGGAAAATGGCAGCCCTCATGGTGTGGGGGGCTCCTCTGGCTTCTTGCGAGGCTCTGCTGGGGTGGTGGGCCAGGGCTAGAACCCGCCATCCCTCCCGGGCACCTTGTGATCAGCTGGACATAGGGAGAACAAGTAGCAGTTTTGTCCCATTTGTGTGAGTCTCTGGATCGGCATACCCAGTCTGGGCTTGAAATGCTTGAGTACTGAGGTGACTACAAGAGTATCCCACCTGCACGGCAGCGCCTGGCAAGCTACCTGTGTTGTATTTGACATACCAAATACCAGTAACAATTATAGTCCTCATTCCCATGACTTGATGGAATGGTTTGAGGCTCTTTATGTTCCTGAAATAGGCTGATGCCCTTGGGTTATCTCACATTTGACAGGGCATATTGAGATGTTACTGGTGCCTGCTTGAGCAAATTGATGATCTATGGGAAGACAGTGAACTCCTTTGGATGCAGATGAGAGATGCCACTGGTCCCCGAGGCTGCAGGATCTGGAGGTTTCCTCCATGTGGTCCCCAGTGCTCTGGCGACAGCATTCGCTGAGGTCAAGCAGGCTCAGACTGGTTGTGAATCAACAGGCAGGGCCTGTCCCCAGGGAGGAAGGCAGGAAGGCGGTTGGGAGTTCTACCAAGAAAGAGCCTGAAACGTGCGACCACATGTGTTTTTCCACCCCGTCCATGATGGAGGGTAGAAAGCAAGAGAAGCTGATCAAACCAGCTTTTATGGTTCGTCCCAAGTACTGAAGCCTTGAAACAAGTTAAAAATCTCTCTTAACCCTGGGGGCCGTACCAGTAATTTGTCTTGAAGGAAAAACTAGAAAAAGAACTCCCAAGATGTGTCCCCCAACATGCTTGCCAGAAGGTTTTGATCAGAGCAAAAACAGAAACAAAGCACAGACACACAGACACAGACAGACACACACACACACACTCTCACGGACATGAAGATGGCCAATTACAGGGATTAACTTAATTGGCTACACCCATGTTGGACTCCAGCCAGCCTTTTAAGAAGCATATTTTCCAGGAAATACAAGATCTGGAACAATGCTCATCTGATGATATTAATCAGATCACTAAAGAAGGAGAAGAGAAGAAACAGTGGAAAGTCGTATTTCCCACTAGTAGCCAGAGCTGCTACTGGCTCTTCCTGTGCCCAGCCGCTCATGAGGCGCCCGGGAGGGATGGCAGTTTCTAGTCCTGGCCCGCCACCCGCCCAGAGCCTCACAACAAGCCAGACGACCCCCCCCACTCCATGAGGGCCTCCATTTTCCACATCCAGACGTCCCCCTCGTCAGAACTCCATCCAGCAGACCAGCCTATCACAGCCCGCTCACTTTCGGCCACTTACGGCCGTGGTGGTTCATCAATAAATGCTAGATTTAGAGATGACTACAAGAGTATTGTACCCGCACAGCAGAGCCTGGCAAGCTACCCATGTCGTATTTGATATGCCAAATACCAGTAACAATTATAGACCTCATTCCCATAACCTGATGGAATGGTTTGAGACTCTTTATGTTCCTGGAGCACCCAGGTGCCTTTGGGCTCTACTTGCATGAGACAGGACATGTGGAGATGTTACTGGTGCCCTCTCGAGCAAATCGATGATGAGCGGGAAGACAGTGATACAGTGATACTGGAAGACAAGTGAAGTGAAGTGATATGATTTAAATCAAATTACTACACACTAGTTCAGGATTACCTGCAGTCACCTAATGTAGCTGAGTATGCCCATGTGGTCTTCTGTGAGACCTAACTTAGATGGAGTTGCTAAAATTGTGTTCTCAGGGTGTTCAGAAAATCATTAAACATTTTTATGAGCTCTGTAAGTTGTCAAGGTTTAGATCACTGGTTTAGAGAATACTAAAAAAGATGTGGGTGGGTTTAGAGACCCATGTAAGTAACTTTAAAAAAGCACTCCAAAATCTCATCACTCCAACTAAATAAAATTGTCTTTTATTTTATTGGGAAGTTGAAGTAAATCAGCTTTAAATTCATGTGAAGGTATAGGAGATTAACCGTATTGAGAAACACTAGTTTAGAGATAGAGTAGTTCACAGCACAGGGAAATAGTAAGAAATACTCGCCAAGATAAACATATTTTAGGTCAGCGATTGAACTCTAATCTCTTGTCAAGGTTATGAAATCCAAAGGGCCAATACAGAAGAAACGTGAGATTTCTCATTAGCCTTCCTGGCCTGTGATTTGGGACAAGTTGTTTCTTTTTATTAATTTTCCCTCTTTATTGATGTGTGTAAGTATAGTTCCTGTATCTGGGTTAAGTGGCCCAGGTCCAGTCATCAGGAAAAGATGTTATCATTGGCAGTGGAATCCAGGTCTTAGCGGGACTTCAGCTTGTGCTTTGCTCTGGTATTATTGCAGTACTCCTCTTTGCTTTGGCCAGATCAACAGTTCTCTGCTGTGGCACATCTTTACTAGATTACTGCATCATCTTTACAGTCTTTGTCAAAAAACTGACTTTAGGTACTGTGATTTGCGATACTGATAATAATAGGGTTTCAGACATAGACCATCCCAGCACCTCATTACCACCCCTACTGACACTTCCCCATCACCACCATTGTAAACTCAGTCTGTACATAGACCAGACTTCAGGTTCTGTGCTTTTTGGCCATTTGTTATTCCATTTCTGTGTTTCTTTATATGGGGGAGAGAGAGAGAGAGAGAGAGAGAGAGAGAGAGAGAGAGAGAGAGAGAGAGAGAGAGAGAATCATTTTAAATATTCACAGTCATGCATCTTTGAATGAGAAAGATCATTTTGGCTTTGTGAGCTCTTATAGATAATCTTGTGTCTCCTTTGTGTCTCTCATGACCAAGAGTAATTGGTGACAAGAGGCACTCCACAGTCCCTTATTTGAAGATGGGTGATTCTCCAGTGGAGGCAGGCGGACTTGATAGACCAATATTTTTGGGGTCAGATAGTATAGTGGGTTGGGCACTTGCCTTGCATAAGTCAACCTAAATTTGATCATTAAGATCACATATAGCCCCCTCAGCATCCCCAAGATTGCCCTTGAGTATAAAATCAGGAATAATCCCTCAACATCACCAGGTATGGCCCCACAACAGGAAAAAAAAAAAAAAGCACACGTCATCCTCTCAGAAAGTTTTTGTCAGTCACAAACTCTGTGGAAATCCTAATGGCAAGTATTTATTTATTTATTTATTTATTTATTTATTTATTTTTATTATACCACCATGAGATATACAATTACAACGTTGTTCATGTTTGGAGGTTTCGGTCACGAGTGTTCCAACACCCCGCCCTCTACCAGTGCCCATTTCTTGCCACCAATGTCCCCAATTCCTTTTTTTTTTTTTTTTGTGTTAATGCCAGTTCTATTTAGCATCAGAACTTTAGACATTTATCACTCAGTTCCTCTATCTAAACAACCTGTAATTTCCACTGGAAGAATATATATTTCATAAATAAATGCAGTCTCTATGTCTCTCCCTTTCCTTCTGACTAATTTCACTCAACAGTTCTTTCCATATCCATCCATTTATAGCAAAATTTTACTTTTTTTCTGACAGCTGCATAGTATTCCATTGTGTAGATGTACCACAGTTTCTTTATCCAGTCTCGTTCCGGGCATACTGGTTGTTTCAGGTTTGCTATTGTTGAGATGCAGAACTTCTCTTTAAAAAAGCTGGAGCTAGTACAGGGTTTAGGTGCATGTCTAGCATGCACTGACTCCAGTTCAAACTCTGGTACCACATGGTCCCCTAAGTATGATCAAGTGGAGCCCTGGAGGCCCCCAAGGACTCTCAGATGTGATACTGGAGCAAACCCCCCCACCTTCATTCCTACACCGGGACTACAAGGGTGTCAGGAGCTTCTTCCTCAGGCCTATTTAGCTAAGAACTGCTGGGTGGCCCTCAGACTCCCTGAACGCTTCTTGTAACTGTCCTCTCCAAAAAAAAAGTTCTTTATTCACTACCATATTTACTACTGTGAATATAAATTTGACTACCAGCTTAGCATGACTGCTTAAAACATCTGAAAAATGGTTTGAGGCTCTTTGTATTCCTGAAGCAACCAGATGCCATTGGGCTACACTGGCTTGTGATAGGGTCAAATGGAAATGTTACTGGCACCCACTCGAGCAAATCGATGAATAACGGGATGTCAAGTGATCAAGATCAAGTGACATATTTATTTAAATCATGATGCTATATGGTGGCGGTGGTGGGTCTCTCCTTAGGTGATATATCACTGTTTCCCTGTAATTCTTTTTGTCAGGCATCTGACCTGCAGATTGTGGCACGCATCTTTGCAAATTTTGGTAAAAATGAAACCAAGAAGATCAAGCTTCACCCTGACACATTTGTTCAGCTTGCACTTCAGCTGGCCTATTTCAGACTCCATGGACGGTAAGAACCATTCACCTTCCATTATCAGAATGTTACTTTGAGGGTATAAATAATCTCGCTATTCTATCCTAACTCCCTGAATTTTTTCTTTTCTTTCCCCTGAATTGTAATATGTATCCTAATCTCTATTTCTATCAGATGTATTGTATATTGATTTATAGTGTCTTTGGTTTTGGTTTAAGGGTAATATTAGCCTCAATTAGCCCCATGTCTTGCATGGAAGGTTCTTCCCTGCCTCTTTGTTAGGATTAATACTTTTGATGTTATGCCTTATCAAAGTGATCATTGGTCTGGGAATTATTTTGTCAGAAGATTTGATTATTAATCTTCTTACTGTGAAGTCTAGTCTGATATTTTTTAAAATTTTTTTTCTTGAGTCAGATTTTGTCATTTGTGTTTCTCAGAATATATTCCTTTTATCTAAGTTATACAATATATTGGCATATAGTTGTTGGTAAATTTTGCTTGTAATCCACTTCTGTTTGCAGAGTCAGCAATAACATCCATTTTATACCTAATTTTATTTATTTATTTAATATTTTATTATACCACTGTTAGATATACAATTACAAGATAGTCATGTTTGAATTTTGGTTCTACAGTGTTCCAACACCCATCTCTCCACCCCTGCCCATCTCCCATCACCAATGTCCCCACCTCCCCCCCCTTCCCCTAGCCTGCCTCCATGGCAGGTTCTTTATCTCCTTTCTCGCTTTATCTCTCTCTCTCTCCTTCTTGCTTCCCTTTCTTACATGTTGTAGATTGTAATATATTCTAGAACATGATTGGTTCCACTAGTTTGATGTGCCAGGTGCAGACCACGAAAATGACTGCATCCTTTCCAGGCCCAGAACAGCAGACTTTACTCTGAGGAACTATACAAATACTACTTTATAAATGCTATTTTAGTACAGTCATTCATGATCTATAAGAAGAAACTAAAATTGTAGGGGTTTGTGGTTTTCTCTCGATGTGTAACTAAATTTACCCCAAGACCTGAGTGGTTTAAAACAAGCATTTATCATCCTACTCCTTCATTGGGGCCAGAACAATGATAGCACAATAGGTAGGGTGTTTGCCTTGCACGCAGCTGACCCAGCACCCCATATCGTCCCCAGAGCAAGGAGAGTAATTACTGAGTGTAGAACCAGGAATAGCCCCTGAGCATATCAGGGTGTGACCCCCCAAAAAAAAAAGGGAATCAAGGGCCAGAGAGCACAGGGGGTTAAAGGAGCTCATCTTTTGCTCAGGGGTCTCTGGCCTGACCCACTGAAAATATGAGATCAAAGCTGCAACTGGTAGGTGTCAGCCTGGGCTGTCTGAGGGCTTTCCTGATAGGGGGATCCCTTCCCTACTTGTGCTTAATAGAACGGTCCAGTGCCTCCTTGGCAGAGACTTCTGTCTTATTCTTCTCACTGGGTCTCTGCAAAAGGCACCATTCTGCACAGCCACTGCTCTCCTTAAGGGTGAGAAGTCAGAGAGCAGGGAAGAGCTTTCTTTATAAGCTACTTTCAGAAATAACATCCTGTCACTTTTTGCTGTGAAGGTCATGAGGTCCCATCCTTAGTGAGGGATTTTGTCCTAGTGTAAAGAGCAGGAGCAGAGGCAACCTGTTACAGACTCAGGTAAATAGAGAACCTGGCAGCCTCCAGTCCTTTGGAATAGCCTATATTTAGCAGGTCTGTGGATCAGAGCCTTATTTTGCTCCTAGATACTGAAGCTGTGCCCAGTAGTTATTCAGAGCTTCAGCTCTGTACATATTATAAAACAGCCTCTGACTAACAGCTTTACAAGGTAAACTCCTTCTGTAATAACATTACCTTTTCTTTCATATGCTGCTTTGTTTTCTAGTCCTGGTTGCTGCTATGAAACAGCTATGACGAGATATTTTTATCATGGTCGCACAGAGACTGTGCGATCATGCACAATGGAAGCAGTCAGGTGGTGCGAGTCTATGCAGGATCCTTCTGCCAGTGTGAGTATTGTTAAAGAAAACAATCCAAGAATTTGATTGTTCTAAAGTGCTGCGGAATGCTGGAGTCCCCAACAGTAAGGAAGGGAACACGTTCCCTTTTATTTCAAAGGTCAGTGGTGGATGGACAGAATTCACTAGTTCAGCACAGTTCCAAAGACTTTCACTTACCACTAATAATTAAATAAACTCTGCTCATACAATCAAGGACAGGAGAACCTCAAACTTTCAATTCCTGGCTGGACCCAGACCATGTGCTCAGGTTGGGATCCAAAATCAAGATGGGGGCTGGAGCGATAGCCCAGCGGGTAGGCGTTGCCTTACATGCACGCCGGCCTGTGCGTGCCAGGTTGTTTGATCCCTGGCATCCCATATGGTCCCCCAGCACTGCCAGGAGTAATTCCTGAGTGCAGAGCCAGAGGGTAACCCCCTGAGTGTGCCGGGTGTGACCCAAAAAGCAAAAAAAAAAAAAAAAAAAAAAATCAAGATGGATCCTTCTTATCCAAAAGGCAAGTTTTCTTTTCTTTTTTTTTTTTTCTTTTTTGGGTCACACCCGGCAATGCTCAGGGGTTTCTCCTGGTTCTGCACTCAGGAATCACTCCCTGGTGGTGCTCGGGGGACCATATGGGATGCCAGGGATCGAACCCAAGCCAGCATGGGCCAGCTGTGTGCAAGGCAAACGCCCCTACCCACTGGACTATCACTCCAGCCCCAAAAGGCAAGTTTTCTTACTCCCAAGGTGCCAGAAACCCAAGCAAGCCCTACCCATGAAGGAAGGGGCTTTTCAAAAACAAAAACCATCTCCAGGTAAACACACCAAGCCTAGGTCTAAATAAATGCTAATTTCCAGGACCAGTCCCTGCCCCCTGTGCAATGCACTTATGGAGAAGATGGAATCACACCTGAGAATAAAAAGTATCTCAGGATTTAATACATGGGGCATAGCATATACTATTTTTGACCATTAACATCATATCGCTAGTTGTATTTCTCCAAGCGCTCCACAAGGTCCAATTCTCTATACCAAGAGCACTTCTCTGTGTTCTGCCTTTAGTGTTACTGAGAGCCATGTTCACTTGCCCAGCACATACTAGCATGGCTCTTTGATATAGCAGGGCTATGTACTTAATGGTGAATTCAACACAGCCAGGTTTCCTCCTGGAAAACTCTACATGTGTAAATTGTCCCTCATGGGGGGTCCCTGGAAGTTATAAGAGAAATATACTCTGAAGCTAGCATAGATTCATGATACGAATGTATACTGTTATTCAGAGTCATAAAATCAAACTGTCCTTTTCTATCCTGTCCCCAATCTCCTATTGTGATCTGCACAGGAGGGGCTCTGATTAGCATGAGGCTCTTGCCTTAAGACATGCAGATGACTTCAAGCTAGCAGAAGTCAGAGCTCCAGGACCAGCCATTGTGGCATCTGCCAACCCTAATGGAAACTGGTCCTCAAATAATTACTTTGCTGATTTCCCTGGATCAGAAGAATACTCATTTTTTTTCTTAAAGTTTTCAGATTTATTTGTCCTTTAGCCAGTACATATATAGTTGGAAAGGATAAGAAACAGGGAAGACATTAGCAGTAATCCATTTGCATTATTTTTTAGGAAAAGTATCTTGGTTTGGGCCAGAGAGTTAGTATAGTAGGTAGGGCATTTGTCTTCCATGCAGCTGTCCTGGGTTTAATTCCTGGCAGCCAATATGGTCCTAAGCCTGCCAAGAGTGACCTCTGAGCACAACTCGGTGTGGCCTAAAAAGCACAACAATAACAAAAAATTTTTGATTTTCTGCAGCATTTCATTTCTATCAACATACCTTTGGAATAATACCAGTAAGGTGCAGACTCTTGTCAATTACTTTTTCTTTCAAATAAGGATAGGAAAGTTTATTAAAAGGTAGAAGAAAAATGTGTCAGTTACTTTTAAAATGAAGCTTTTCTTTCTACTTTTTTTTTAAAAAGGGCAAAATGGGTTATTTTTTAAATTAAATTTTATTTTATTATTCCATAGTGAGATATACAATTGCAAAGTTGTTCATGATTGGGCTTAAGTCATACAGTGTTCCAGAACCCGTCCCTCTACCAGTGCCAATTTTCTACTACCAGTGTCCCCTGGTTTCCTCCCCCCCAGCCTACCTCTGTGGCAGGCACTTTGCCTCTTCTCTCTCTATATCCCTTTGCCTTCATTCAATGTTCAGTTCTAGTCTGATGTTACCATTTCTAAGTTATTACCACACTGATCCCTTCTCTGTCTTAACTAACCTCTGACTCCCACACACACTTTTGGTAGATTCCAACCACTGACAAGCCCTCCTAGTCCATGTCTTGCCTGGCTTGGATATTAGTATCATGCGTTTTTGTATCCCGCAAATTAATGCAGTCAAAATGGATCCTTTTAAAGAAACTTATTTAGAGATAAATGAGGGGGACAGAGAAAGAGAGTGATGCATGTAGGAGAGAGAAGAGGAGCTTCTTAGAGGGAAAGAGCTGAGAGAACACATCTCAGGTGGAGATGCTGAAGGTTCTTCAGGGGGTGGGAATATGCCAAAAGGAAGCTTTTCTTTTCCTCCTCCTCCTCTTTCCTTTCCCCCCCCTCTTCCTTCCTCTTTCTTTTTTTCTTCTTCTTGTTTATCGGCCACACTCACTGGTGCTCAGATCCCTGGCTTGGCACTCGGTGATCACCTCCTGGCAGGCATAGGGACCATATGGTGCTCCAGAGATTAAACCTCAGCCAGCTGTATGCAAGACGAGAGTCTTACCCACTATACTATCACTCCAGCCCAAGGAAGCTTCAAGCAGGAAGACATAAGCAGTATTCCACTTGTACTATTTTCTAGGAAAAGTTTCATTCAGTCATATAATGTTCTAGCACCCATGCCTTCACCATTGTATTTTTAATTTGGTGGAGGTTGAGCTTTTTAAAAAAAATCAGTTTGCTGTTAATCATATATTAGAACCAGAACAGTTTTATATATTTTATACTTTGGGGAAGACACTGTGAGATAATTCTTTTCCATTACTATTTTGTTATTTCATTTGATTCTGTAATTTAAATATATTTTAACACATTACATATTGGTCTCTCCCCGCTCATGAGAGCAAACCCTTGGAGCAATGTTGGACTCAGCCACGGGATGGCTGGAGCCCCTTACCGGGAGGGGTTAGCTCCATGGGTTGCTTCCACATGGGGCCGGCGCGAGCAGCGCAGCTGTGGGTCTGAAGTGGATGGGTCTGGATCTCTTCCGGGGTTGCAAATTAGCTGAGTCTGGCATGGGTGGGTCTCTCTCTTCCGGGGCAACTGGCATGGAGGCGGAGGAAAGGGCAGGACTTTGCTCCACTCATGAGCGGGAGAGACCATGCTGGCTCCGGACTCGAGTGCAGTTTTGGGCCCTGCCCCTTTCCCTCCGCCTCCATGCCAATTGCCCTGGAAGAGAGAGACACACCGATGCCAGACTCAGCTAATTTGCAACCCTGGAAGAGATCCAGACCCATCCACTTCAGATCCACAGCTGTGCTGCTCGGCCAGCCCCATGTGGAAGCAACCCATGGAGCTGACCTCCCGTAAGGAGGCTCGGCCATCCCCTGGCTGAGTCCAACATTGCTCAAAGGGTTTGCTCTCATGAGCGGGAGAGAGACCATGCTGGTAGGACTCGGAGTGGAGTTTTGGGCCCTGTCCTTTCCTCCGCCTCCATGCAAGTTGCCCCGGAAGAGAGAGACCCACCCACGCCAGACCCACATGTCCCTTGGGCCACGCAATATTTTTATAGGATACTGAATTTTGCATAAGGTTCTTCCCAATTCCTTTCCACATTTATACATAATAAACAGTTATAGACATGTTTTAACTGATATCAGTAAGCCTGGCAAGAAGCCAGAGCAAACCACACATCATGCAGTTAGTCATTCTCAACATCCAGACTCCATAGCTCCTCAGAGCTCCATCCAAGAGAAAACCTGATCTTCCCCCTTTAAGTTTCATCAGTAAATACTCAGGTTGAGAGCCTTCTACTGAGACTATACCACCTACACGGTAAAGCCTGGCAAGCTACCGTGTTTTATTTACTTTTTTATGCCAAAAGAAGTAGCTATTATGGACCTCAGTTCCATAATCTGAAGAATGGTTTTCGGGCTCCTCCTCCTGTCCCTGTAGCAAGTAGATGCCCTTGGGTTGCACTTGGCTTGTGACAGGACTAATGGAGATGTTACTAGTGCCCACTTGAGCAAATTGATGAACAATGGGAGAAGACAGTGACAGTGATTACATATTATTTTATATATTCATATATTTAGTTTTATAGAATTGATTTCTTTTTGTTAATACAACCATGCTTTAACTTTGAAACGCTAGTTGCTTTTGTCCTGTTGGTGTCAGTTTCCATTGTTCATGTCCCTATTTTCCTGTTCTGGGAAATAATCAAGAGATACAGCATATAGGAAAGAAAAGGCAGCAAAGAATTAAGGAAGAGACAGAAAAGATTTTTTTTTTTTTTTTTTTGGGTACATCCGGCAATGCTCAGGGATTTCTCCTGGCTCTGCACTCAGGAATTACTCCTGGCGGTGCTCAGGGGACCATATGGGATGCTGGGGGATCAAACCTGGGCTGGCACGGGCCGGCCATGTGCAAGGCAAACGCTCTACCCACTGGGCTATCGCCTCCGGCCCCAGACAGAAAAGATTTATCCAAAAGACTACCTAGGAATTCTTTTCCTTCACCCCAATTACATAAATCTGCATTATGCTGGACACAGGTATTTTGTTTGGTTTCTGTATAATTGTTATTGAATTATAACAAGTTGTTATTGAAGTTTCCCTTGATTTTTCTTCCAGCTAGTTGAACGGCAACAAATGATGTTAAAAGCTTTTTGAAAAACATAATAAAATGATGAAAGATTGTTCAACTGGAAAAGGTACTATGCTGTAATCATTCTGGCTTGAAAAAATTCACTTACATTGAAAAATGTCTTAACTTCAGATGTCGGGCTCCATTTGCAGGGTTTGACCGCCATCTCTTAGGTTTATTACTCATAGCAAAGGAGGAAGGGATCCCAGTTCCAGAACTCTATACAGACCCACTTTTCTCCAAAAGGTAACAAAGCATGTCATAGCTTCATCAATCAGATTTTATTCCCCATTAATATTAAAAGCGCTTAGCAACAGGCTCTGTAAGCTTATTTTAATATCCTTAAATATCCTTTCTCTATGCCACACAGCGGTGGAGGTGGAAACTTTGTTCTCTCAACAAGTCTTATTGGTTATTTAAGAGTGCAGGGATTGGTCGTGCCCATGGTACACAATGGCTATGGATTCTTCTACAATATCAGAGATGACAGGTGAGTATGCGCTTTCTAGTGCTGCTGTAGAGAGCTGTCACTTTATTGTTTAAATGCCTTTCCTACATTAAGGAGGCCTTGTCATCTGGCGCTCGCTACACATATAACTGTTTTCCCCATTTGTGTATTTAGTGTAACAATACATATATTTCTCATATATCCTGCTATTGAGACATTTGTCAAAGTGCTCCTTTCATGTTTTGTGCAGAAAACTGTTTATAGTTGACCCAGTAATTTCATTGTCTTCAAAACTCAGTATATATAAAAATATAATTTTTTCTACCCAAAGTGTTTTATGAGAAGTTCAAATGAATTGATGACATATAAATGTTCATGAAGTTATGATAGTTCATAACAGTATTAAAAGAGATGGCCATTTTGAAAATAGAGCTCATTGCATTCTACTCAAAATCTTCCACAGTGTTCTCATGTAACATAGGGGAAATTCTGAGACTCCTGCATGATCCAACTCTTGCTTCCCCCTGACCGACTCTCTCTCTCAACTTGACTACTGTGGCAGTGTCCTACAGTCTCTGGAATTTCTGTACCTTGAATATAAGAGCACATTTTGTCCAGTTATTTGCAGTTCTGATTTCCTCAACTTAATAAGAGTACTAATTTTGATTACACCCATCTGTCCCTTGAAATGTGTAATTAGAGATCAGCCCCTTACTTACTTCATCCAGATATTTGTTCACACAATGTGCTTTTTAGTGATATTTTTCCCTATTTAAAAATATCACTCCTGCTCTTCACGATGCTCCTACCATGCTTTCATGCAACAACCAGCCATACTTATCTATAAATACATTCTTTTTGTTTATTATCTAACTTTCCCTCTTAGAACATAAATCCAATAGAAAAGGGTCTATAGTAGTGGCTGTTGTTACACTCAGGAAGTGTGTTCAACAGTGACTTAGTTGCTTGTGATAAACAACATCTGGGGATAGATAATACCTTCACACTGCTGTGAAATAGAGCTAAGTATGGCCCCAAGGGAAGGGACGCAAAGAAAAAGGTTCCAGAGAAGTAGATGAAAGATAAATAGGAGTGGCTGGAGCCATAGTACAGCATGTAGGGCTCTTGTTTTGTGAAGACAAGAGCAAGACTTGTCTTGCTCTGACATCTCATATGGTCTCCTGAGCTTACCAGGAGTGAACCCTGAACATAGAACCAGGAGTAAACCCTAAGCACTACTTTGTATGGCTCAAAAACAAAAAGGGGAAAGATAAACAGCTGATTTTTGTAGAGAAATGTTTGCAATTCTGAGTAAATACCTAAAGAGCTCTAAATTAAAATAAATAGAAAAACAAAACAGAAACACAGGGCTGCAGAAGATATAGTATAGGGGTTCTTCAGAACGACATGGCACCC
>JAJIBD010013625.1:0-27584 GCA_021461705.1 Cryptotis parvus | reverse complement strand
CTGAGCATTGCCAGGTGTGACCCAAAAAAGAAAAAAAAAAAAGCCTGCACAGAGGTGGGACAAACCGAGTCAAGGAAGAAGGCAGGCTGGCTCTGTAGCGCAATGAGGCTGGTGGTCCTCCGCATGTTTCTTTTTGTTTTCGTGCTGCCTGTGTTAACATAAAGGATCAGTTTTCCATGACACTTTTCAGGGGCTTTTATTCTTCTGCTCTGACTTCTCCCATTTTCTCTCCCAGGACTATGGAATGTGGGAACGTGGTGATAAGACAAATCAAGGCATCCCTGAATTGAATGCGAGCTCTGTTGGAATGGCCAAGGTGATGGGCCCGTTGGGTTTTTTATTTCTTCCCTTGTGTTTTTACTGCTTTGGTTTGGGTCTCACCATTTGCTGTGGGATTTAATCTGGATTAGCACAGGTTTCTGAAGTCCACAGCACAATAGGTAAGTAAAATAGGTGGGGAAAAGAGGTTATCTACATGGGAAATTTCCCTGAAAAATCAGGGTGTCGTGCCCTTATAATCTGTTGTTATCTTGTTCAAAACTTGTGGATTTGTTTAAGAAGCTAGACATGGGTACCCCCCCACACCCATTTTCCCCAGGTTACAAATAACTAAAGCGTGGGACCACTTAGAAGGTCAGGACTCACAAGGTCCAAACAAGTCACAGTACAAATAAGTGAAGTTGGCAGGGTGGAAAATATGGGCAGGATAGGAGCTTCGAAACACAGAGAACTTTCTCCAGAGGTCTCCCAGTTGCAGAGCATTTCGATTGCTTCTTCCGGGCCAAATACAATTCGGTCTGTTGCCACCAGTTACAACTTTTGCCTCTGCTTTTGTCCTCCTTCCCTCCTGCTCAAGACTCAAGTGTAGTTTCACACAGTGTCAAGACTCCTGAGCTAGGAATTTAAAAAATTTTTATTATACCACCGTGAGACATACAATTACAAAGGTGTTCACATTGGTTCTTGGTAATACAGTATTCCAGCACCCATCCCTCCACCAGTGCCCCCATTTCCACCACCAATGTACCCCACCCCTCCCAACCCCCAGGCTGCCTCAATAGCAGGTAGCCTCGTTTCTTCTCTCTCTGTCTCTGCATCTCTCTCCCTCTTATTTTACACATTGTGGCTAGCCCTGCAGATATTTAGAGTTTATCACTTAAGTCTCTTTGTGTATATTCAATGGCGAGTTTTAATCTGCCATTCCCATTTCACACATTTAGTAAAACACTGGTATCTATTTATATCCTATTAATGAATGCAGTCATTCTATATCTGTCCTTTTCCTTCTGACTAATTTCATTCAGCATGGTAGTCTCCATGTTCATCCATTTGCAGGTGAATTTCATAATTTCATCTTTTCTGACAGCTGCATAGTATTCCATAGTGTAGATGAACCACAGTTTCTTTAGCCAGTCCTCTGTTCTCGGGCATTTAGGTTGTTTCCAGATTCTCTGAGCTAGGAATTTTAATACAAAAATAAATATTTTCTGTTAAGGTCTACTGGCATAATACATATGTCTTAAGAGTAAAAAGAATAAGGGGCCGGAGCGATAGCCCAGCGGGTAGGGCGTTTGCCTTGTACACGGCCGGCCTGTGCCGGCCTGGGTTCGATTCCCGGCATCCCATATGGTCCCCGAGCACCGCCAGGAGTGATTCCTGAGTGCAGAGCCAGGAGGTAACCCCCTGAGCATTGCCGGGTGTGACCCAAAAAGCAAAAAAAAAAAAAAGAGTAAAAGAATGAATTTTTGGTTTTGCTGGGGAGCCAACCCTGTGGTACTCATGTGCTGTGCCTGGTGTGGTGCTTGGAGGCCACTCCCCAGCTGTGCTTGAGGACCTAGGTGGTGCGGATGGACTTTGCCCCCCCATGCAGAGCGTGTGCTCTAGCCTATTGAGCAACCTTCCTAGCCCAAGAATCAGTTCCATCAGTGCCAGATACGCCAGGATTAGAAGATCAGCTCTAAAATAGATGAAAGAAATTGGACCATGAGCCCGAAGTTCATAACGTGTGTGTGTTTGTCTGCCTCCCACACACATATTATGAACTTAAGTTTGTTATTTTTTTGGTGCAACAGTAATGTGATTTGGACAAATGTTTTCTATTTCATTTTTGCTACTTCTCACCGTGAGCAGCAACATAGAGGCAAGTTGTAATCCACGGACAATAAGGTGGGAACCTGTTGTCCCTGGCTGGGTTTTAATGATGGGCTTCATCACTTTTGGCCAAACCTGCATGCTCTATTACTTAATGTGGAAGGAGTCGGAGATAGGGGAGTGGACATTCACTGGAAGCAAAAGTAACCCTCCTGTGTGTTTGTAGGCAGCACTTGAGGCCATTGATGAGCTGGATCTCTTTGGAGCCCATGGTGGGCGCAACTCAGTGATCCATGTCCTGCCTGATGAGGTTGAACATTGCAAGGTAGCACTTACCTCACGCTCCAGAGAATCATGGGAGCCCACACTGCAGTCTTTGGTAGCTTGATCATCCTTGGTGCTTGGTTCCCTCACCCATAAAAATTAGCGTAACAGGACCTTCCCCTCCATCCCTCACCAGGGGACCTTAAGGATCAGAGCAAGTCAAACAAGTATGGAGAGAGAGCATTGCAGATGGTAAGAAGTGCACCTTCAAAGATGCTAGGGTTTGCCAGCAGGATGCCAGCAATTAAGGCAAACTTGTTTTGCAGAGCAGAGTGAGGGAGTCTTTTTTTTAGCACATTGAGGTGTTCTACTCATTTTTTTATGTCCCCAAATTAAATGACAAGCATTAGTTGGGCAGGAGGCAGTGCAGAATCAGAGAGTCGACAGGAGATATGGTAGCGAAAATGGCAAATTTGGGGAAATGGCCTCAGTGAAATGCACCTCAAAGGAATCTGTTGATGCGGCCTGGGAAAGCTCCATTAAGCGCACAGCAGGTCAGCAGGTCAGCCAGCCAGTCCTGCTTAGCATGGCCCATGGTAGGCAGAAGGACTCCACACCTGGGCAGTGGAGAATAGCTCAAGAGCTGGTTTGGAGTGGATTGGTTAGTCACTATAGAAAAGGAAGGTCTATTCTGAAGCTGAAGAAGAGTCACTCCCTGGCTCCCACTATTGTCATTCGACCCTCCAGCTCATGAGATAGTCCTTAGTGGAGAATAAGTGGGGTTGGTTACATAGACTCAAGCTGGTTGCATCTTAGTGGATGTATAGTCCAGTGTAGTGTGTGTCAACCTTTTACACCTGTGCAACAGCACCTGTCCTGCACACCGGTCTGCAGGTCAGCAGGTACAACTGGTAAACCTGTGGTTTCCAACCTTTTTATGCTTGTGGATCTGCTGGGTTCACAGATGGGTGCTTGAAGACCTGGTGTAGTGGTTATAATGGGGACCTTCACGGCCAGGAGAATCTTGTTTCCACTTACTGGCTGCATGTAGTAGGCTTTGCATCTCTGTCCTCAGAGGCTGAGTTCACGTGTCTGAATTGCATGTACACCTGAATTCCCTCTCCCTCTGGAAGATTTGAGAAGTGGATATAGCAGGGCTGCGGCCTCATGTGAGATCCTCGTGCCGTTCCCTTCCCTGCCCTTTGAAGCTTTTCCTATAGTATCAGCCCCCCTTCGACACAGCACCTAATCCAGCCACCTCACATTGAGTTCCTGTTACAGTGCCACTAAGTTGCCCATTCTCTCTAAGACAAAACTGCTGCTTCTATTTTTTTACTTTATGGAAATGCCATGATTTACAAAGTACAGCGTTTTCACAATACAGTTGTTAACAGCTATATTGTGAAATATTTCTATTTTTAAATGTTTTTGACTTCGTCACCATGAGTTACAAAGATTTGGGTTTCAGGCTTACCATATTCTAGCACCAGGTCCTCCATTGCCCTCCACCAATGCCCCCCAGTTTCCTCTTGCCCTCTGCCCTGGATTGCTCGTGTGCTGCTACAGGTTGCTCTGTGGTTTCTGCCCTCAAGTGCTGCACAGAGTCGACTAAAGGCTGCTTTCTGCACTTTCTGCATCCCCCCTCTTCCCCCAAGGGACAGAAATCTTTGGCTTTGGCTGGGTGGGCTACATAACCCCTGCCCCATATAGGTAGGCCCAGTCTCCACTTGAAATGAGCAAATGCATTGGACTGTCCCCTCGGCACTAAGGTCACTTCGTGCTCTCTAGACACTGTGACTCTTGGGATTGCCCTGTACAGAGCCTCTTCTTTGTTTTTTTAGTCAATTCTCTTCTCCATGCTGCCCAGAGCATCCCCGTCAAAAGAGATCGACTCAGGGCTGCTTTCCATTATTTCTTTCCCTGCCTTTGCCGTAGAAGATATGAACCTCGTGAATGTGACCAAAAATGAGATTATTTCCAAGCTTCAGGTAAGCAGTGACCACTCTGGTGCCATTCTGCCTCGTCTTAAGTGCCGCTTGAGCCCCATGGCATGGAACAGCTCTCCCAATCCTGCGCTCTCCTTGATATTGGTGGCTGGGCCTGTCTCAATCACAGTGGCCTCTAGAGGGAGGTGTGCAAAGCAGAGGCCCCCAAGGATATAGCCTCACAATGATCAAAGGACTTCATTCTCTTCTGAGAACTAAACCTTGACCTCAAGCCATACCTGTGAACCTCAATGCATACCACTACTGTTGCCCAAGGTGTTTAACTCCTGAGAGATCACAGACACAGTCCTTTGAGAATCTCTTAAAAGCTTAAAGTCTGTACCTAAAAAAAAAACCTTTGTCCCAATGTTCTCAAACTTTACATACCCATTTCAGGGGACTTGGAAATTTCAAGATTCAGTTGAGGTTAAGAACATCCCCCACTCTGAGGTAAAAATGCAGTAACTGACGCATTCCACTGATAAAAATGCAGTAACTGATGCATTTCACCGAACTGAAAGTAATGTTGTTTAATCCTCCAGCCAACTGATGTTAGCAGTAAAGCCAAACTTCCTTGGTCAAAATCTGCATGTGGTGACCATACTGAAACTCAGTGAAAATGTTAACACCTTTCAAAAAGGGCTTAAAGGATCCGCACTTATACCCTCCAAAGAAGGATGCTGTCTCCTGTAGCCTTCAGCTGAGAGAGGAACCTCTGGATCTTGGAAGTAGGCAGGGAGTGCAGTTTACAGCCAGCAGCATCCAGGAGAATCTAGGTGTGGCCACAAGGGGGCGTGCTAGCCCGGCAGGTTGTCGGCACTAGACTTCCACCTCCACTGCTCCCCCACCCACCCCCAGCAGACAGCCGGTGCTGTCATCCTGGGGTCCTAGAGGCAGGAGAGAGTGCTGGCAGGTGCCCCTTTCGGGACACCCAGGAACCACCCACCTCCCGGCCTGTCCTGGCAGTGCCTGAGACTGCACACTGGCCTAGAGCTTTGCAGCCTCCCAGGAGAAGCAGTTCACATAGTTTCTGCCTCTGCAGTTTGTCCACGAGGAGAGGCCCCTTTGCACAGTTCCCGAGACAGCCAGAGTGGGCTACGCTCTCTCACTGAACTCTCAGCAATCACACGAAGCGCTCAGTTTACCCTGGGTATGGCTGAAAGAGAACTTCGGTGCTTTGATTTGTTTGGGATCACATTCAGCATTGCTTAGGGTCTACTGTCTGGGCCTTCGCTCCTGGTCATGTTCAGGGAACCACGTGGTGTCGGGGGTGGAGCCCAGGCAGGCCTCCTGCTTATAAAGCCTGCGCTCCGCTTTGCAAGGGTATCTCTCTGGCCTTCAAAATTATCTCTGATGATGAGAGAGAGAGAAAGAGAGAGAGAGAGAGAGAGAGAGAGAGAGAGAGAGAGAGAGAGAGAGAGAGAGAGCAATCGAGCGCTTGACTGCGTATGGTCCCCTGAGTATCTGGAGTGACTCCTGAGCAGTGCCAGGAGTAGACTCTGAGTAGGCCCAGGTGATCCCCCCAAAAGAAGGCTTTAGAAACACGGCTACTGATAGCATAGAGCACAGGGCACACTTCTCATTATTGAAAGAGTCATAGGGACTCGGGGCATGGCTCAGGGGCGGAGCACACAGTCCTGAGTTCGAGCCCAGACATTCCTCCGCCACCAAAACGAAATCACAGGAAAGGAGATTGACGGGCTGCCTTGAATGAAAACAAAAAGTCAAGACATTACTCGATTTCCTCAAATGAAGGTGATTTTTCTTTATCTTCTTAGGGACGCTATGGATGCTGCCGTTTCCTTCGTGATGGTTATAAAACCCCCAAGAGAGGTTGTATTTAAATATTGTTTCTTCTCACTCCTTAGCTGTTTGGTGCCAAGTTGCCACTGTGGTGTTCTCCCTCTATTGATTATAATTACATGTTGGAACATTGGAAAGGGACGTCTTAATTTTGGAGGCCGCAAGCCTGGAGTTAGGCTAAGTAGAATAGCAAGATCATCAAGAGGGCAGCAGGCTGGTGGTTTGAAACCGCTTATAGACAAACAGTCCCGGAGCTCACGCGCTTTTAAAAAGGACCAACCGCGGGCTTCTCCTTGGGTTGCTGTGCCACTGTGACTGATATAATGATATCAATAAAGCAGTCTGCCAAGCCCTGTGCTTAGCAAATTGCTGTTTATTTGCTAGAGATATAGAAGGCTGTAATGTAATAAACTACTGGAGAGTCTTGTGTAGAATTTCTGATTTACTCTTCTGACTACGGCTATGGCAAAGTGGAACCCGGACTGCACCCAGCTGACAGCCTTGTGCAGTCACAGGAGCAGGGGAGCACGGGGACCCAGGGAGATCTTTCTAGAAGGAATGCCTGTTTGATTTCAGGACCCCAATCGATTGCATTATGACCCTGCTGAGCTCAAGCTCTTTGAGAACATCGAGTGTGAGTGGCCTCTCTTCTGGACCTATTTCATAATAGACGGAGTCTTCAAGGGTGACGCTGTGCAGGTGAGGCGAGGCTGCTTAATGGCAGGATTCTGGGCACTGTTCATTTCCTCCTAACAAATCTCCCCCAAATTTGAGGGATGAGGGCAGCGATGGTTTTATTCTTTTGCTTTTTGGTGTGCAGGCCGTGCGCAGGTGGGCGGTATCTCAGCTGCCCCCGAATCTGCTTCCTTGGTGGCCTGGTCTGTCAGCGGAAGCCCCACGGGGCTGTTTTCTGGGGGTGAGGGTGGGGCCCTCAGTTCTCCCTGTGGCTCCCGAAGTGGGGTGTTCATCCTCCCCAGAATGCAGAAGCTGCTGGTCTTTCTTGGCGCTTCTGACCCCAACTGGCCAAGCAGCAGTGGAGATGTCTTCGATGGTTCTGGAGGGCCCCGCCTTTGGGGCCGTGGACCGTGCACAGGCTTCAGTCCCACGAAATGGGGTTCAGGGGCGGTGAAGGAGCTGTGTGCAGCACGCCTCCCTGGTGGCTCTTGTGCTTTCCTCTGCATCCTGGAGGGGGTACTGTTTTAAGCTGGGGTTTAAGGGCCCTCCTAGCTAATGTCTTGTTTAATAGAAACTTCTGAGCTAGTGTCTCAGCCTCCAGGCTTGCTCCCTGCTGTCTCCACTCCCTACACCGGCCAGAGTGAAGCTTCTTCAAAGGCCCATTACATGCTGTCGCTGCTTTGCAGTGGGCCTTGAATGGCTTCCCTGATTGCTGGGGGACTGGAAGGAGGCCGCAGAGAAGCGTTGGTTCTTCACTGATTGTGCCGGCCCCATCACTGCCTGATGTGTCGGAACTCCCTCTCAGAGTGCCAGCAGCGGGTGGGGTTGGAGCTGTGTGGGCGCCGGCTCTCTCCCTCCGGCTCATGCCCTGACACTTCTCCTGGGTTGTGGTCCCCTTTCAGAAAGCTTCTCTCAAGGCTGGATCTGGGGCTGGAGAACCAGCTCCACTGTGCTTGCAGAGGGCCTGGGTTCCATTGTGCCCTGAGCACCAGTGGGAGGAACTCTGGAGCACGAAAGTGGGAGTTCCCCGAGCGTGCTGGGTGCAGAGCCCCAAACAAACAAAAGCTCAGACCCAGGCGCTCCTTATGTGCTCACACCACAGGGTGCTCACTCTGTGCTAACCCTTTACTTCCCTGTGACAGGAACCTGTTAGAGATGGGCATGTTGCCCATGCCGGGTCCATAGCGAGTGCCCCGGAAGTAGTTACGTCAGCACGTTGGTGCATATTGTAGCTTGGGAGAGCAGTTTACACATATCCAGGAGAAGCTCGCGTGCATGGTCCGGTGTTGCCGGGTTTTCCAACTGTTCTGGAAACAGCTATTGTGTTCCCCTGTGCTGCATTCTGAGATTGATTTTGGCTTCTGAGAGGACAACGTGCTCAGAATATTCCTATGTCCCCCTGTTGAATCTTCCTCTGAGGCCTCAGTGATGGTCTTAGGCTCTGCCTTTTATCACAGAGTTGGTTTTTGAATGTCTTTTTTTCCCCAGTTTTAAAAGGCTTTGCTTATCACAGGTTCAGGCATACAAATCAGCAATAGGAAAAACCCGGTGCTTAGGATTCCCGGCTAGAACCCCAGCCACATGTAGGTCAAGATGGCGGCCACCACGTGTAAAGGCCCTGTAGAGAGGAGACAAAGACAAGACTCCCAAGAAGAGTGCAAGCCCCAAAAAGAGAGAGAGCCCCAAAAGAGAGAGCATGAGAGAGGAAGCAGCCTAGTTTTATACCCCCTGTGAATGTCTTTTTTGAGCAGGCTCCATGAGGATGAGAAACAGCGCCCCACAGAAAGCTAAGGGAGATTTAGTAAGAATGAGAAAGACTGTCCGCTTGGGTCCCTTCGTTTCTCAGTCTCACAAAACCTATCACTTCCAGCTCTCACGTCTTCCGTTTGCTTCCTGCTAACACCGAGTCTGGGCTCCTGCCCCTGCTTGGCCCTCTGCAGGACTTTTCAGAAAAGAAAAGGAGCCCTGGAAGGGGAAATATGGGGAGGGGGAAGATGGCAAAGGAGAAAAGCAGGAAAGGGAATCTGGCAGAGGGGAGGCCTGCTACCGAGCTGTCCAGCGGCTGCTCAGGGCTCCGCTTTCTTCTTTTACCTTTAATAGAAAGGTTCCCTCACTGCAATTTAGTGGCAGATTTAATATTCTGTGTGTCTGTGTGTGTATGGTGCCAGGAGTTGAACCCAGGCACTCCACATGCAAGACGTGCTCTAGGGGGCCAGAGAGATAGTACTGCAGGCCAACCTGAGTTCCATTCCTAGTACCCTGAACCCTGCAGGAGTGATCCCTGAGCACTGCTGGGTATGGCCCCAAACCTAACCAAACCCAAAAAGACTTGCTCTAGCATTGTGCCGGGCGTGGCGTCTCCAGTGTGGTTCCGTGGGCAGGGCCTTCTGAGACTGCGGCCCAGCGTTGGTAGCGCCTGGCTTCCTTGGCCTCACATCACCTTTCTTCAGCAGCTATTTCTTGAGCAAGAAGTGTTTGAGTGAGGGTCTTAGACATGGAAAAGCAGCAGTGGGAGGAGATAAGAGCTGCTATTTTAGGGTCTGGCCACCATTCCACGCAACTTATAATCTAGCTGGCAAGGCAAGATTTAAAGCCGCAAGAAGCATGAAATATTTATGAGTGAAAGGCAGCTGTGGCTTACACTCCTGACGTGGGCTCTTAGCAAGAGGCCCGGACCCTCCCGAAACTGGAGGTCAGTGCGGCGTTTGTGTCCCGGGTCCTTCCGCTGACCTCTCTGTGGCTGAAACAGCGTGCTTCCGTGTTAGGTCACAATATCAGCATTCTCGGTCCCCTTTCACAGCATTTGGGCCTGGGGTTCTTTTCCAGATCCAGGAATACCGGGAGGCCCTGGAGGGAATATTAATCAGAGGCGAGAAGGGAATCCGCCTGGT
The DNA here is from genome assembly GCA_021461705.1 of Cryptotis parvus. NCBI lineage: Eukaryota > Metazoa > Chordata > Mammalia > Eulipotyphla > Soricidae > Cryptotis > Cryptotis parvus. Next base: position 17,875 of record JAJIBD010013625.1, on the reverse strand, counting down.
GCCGGAGCTCTACGCCACCCCGCCTCACAAGGTAACCTGCAAGGAAGTGACCTCTGCCCCTTTCGGAAGCAAGAGGCTCCCCAGAGCGGGTGGTTGCCGACGCTTTGGGGGGGCTTCTCTCCACGCCTGGAGTCTCTGCTTCAGAGCCGTGTTTGGCGGGGCCTGCCTGAGCGCACACATGCAGTGGAGCACCATGTTCGCCTACCACTTTCCCGCCGTCGGCCTCTTCCCGAAGTACCGGAGACAGCTGTCGGATCTAGCGATTCTGAGGCTGTGTTTGTGCTGTGCCCTGCCAGGAAGGGCCCACAGAGAGCTTGGTTTGCTCTGACCCTCCTGAAACTAGAGGGTCTTTCTTCAATGTGGTTTCAGTGGACTTAAATTTGCCTTTGTGGGCAGATGGCCACGACACATGTCCTGTTTCCAGGGCTTCCTGGCCATTGTGCTTCCACACCCTGCGTTTGTGGAAGGAGGAGACTTCAGAAGGCACCCACTGTCCCCCGACCGACATTCAGAGCTCAGCTTGGGCCTTAGGAGTTCTGTGGTTGAATGTGGTGCACCCTGGTCTGGCCAGAGGCCTGACTCTGAGAACACTGGCCCCCTCCTGGGACCACATCCTAGATTCAGGGCCTCCCTGGGTGCTGGAGAATCCTCACCCCTCTCCATCTCCATGGACGCTGCAGACTGGGGTGCCTTCGAGGAGGCTTCATGGGACTGGGAGGAGCAGAGAGCTGCTGGGTGGGTGAGGTGCCTGCAGCGCTAGTCTGGGAAGGCCCTTCTCTGGACTCAGGCATTGGCGCAAGGGGAGTAGTGGCAGGAGGTACTTGGAACCTAAAGCAGAGGAAGGTGTAAGAAATAACCTTCCACCTATGTGCTCTAGGTGCTATAAACTGCTTTTTTCCATCCTCTTTTATTTTCCAGTTTAGAGGCCAAACCCGGGCGGGTTCTGTCCCAGAGATGCTGGTGGGGGTGGGGGGGAACCCTGCAATGGCAATGATTAGCCCTGGAGTGCCCTCATGCAGTGCTCGTGCTCAAGCCCTTCGAGCATCTCCTTGGCCCAACCTGTGTCTGCCTGCCTGCCTTCCTTCCTTCCTTCCTTCTTTCCTTCCATCTTTCCTTCCTTCCTTCCATCTTTCCTTCCTTCTTTCCTGCCTTCCATCCTTCCTTCCTGCCTTCCTTCCTTCCTTGCTTCCTTCCTTCCTTTTCTTCTCTTTCCTTTTGTTTTTGGGCCACACCCAGTAATTCTCAGGGGTTACTCCTGATTCTGCACTGAGGAACACTCCTGGCGGTCCTCGGGTGACCATATAGGTTTCCGGGCAATGAACCCAGTTTGTCATGGTATCTGCTGTACCATCTCTCCCCCGCCCGGCCAAAGCTATGCTTTTCTTTCTGATGAACAGCCCTGGAAACAGGGAGTCAAACATTTCCTTGAAACTTTTGTTTTGGGGGCATCACAACCAGTGACACTCAGGGTTACTCTTGGCTCTGCACTCAGGAATTACTCCTGGCGGTGCTCAGGGAACTGTATAAGATAACGGAGATGGAACCCATGGCGGTAGTGTGCAAGGGAAATGCCCTCCCCACTGTGCTCTCACTCCAGTCCCCTCTGCAACTTTCTTGCTTCTCAACTTCACACGCTAACTTCAGGGTTTCTACTTGCCATGACCACTTGCACTCGCTCCAGCTGTGGCCACCAGAAGCCATTACCTGTTGACCGCAGCTGCCATGGGCTGCTTCCGGTGATATCTGGGAGGACTGAAGGTCCATCACACAGGGAACATGTAGCGACCACAGGACCCTGCAAGCGGGGTTACACAGGCTGCCCCTGTCGGTGGTGCAGATTAGAGAACGTCCCTGGAGTGGCCACAGCCCTGGGCCAAGGTGGCATCCATCTTGGAGGTCAGCCTGGCTGGCTGCTGCCCCAGACTGGGCACCAGGCTCAGGACTGTGGTCCCCTGTGAGCCCTCCCGCCCTGTGTTCTGGTTTGCGGGCTGGCAGGGATCCAGCTCGGTGTATTCTGGTACGGATCCAGCCCCACATCTCCTCGGGGGAATACGGCTCAGTGTCTTCCGACTTGCAGGTTCACTGGCTACCGGGTGGCCCGTGGAAAGGGCACACACAGGAGTGGCAGCGAAGGTGTGGGGCATCTGCGAGCCTGGGCAGGCCTGCGGAGGGAGCAGGTGCAGAGCCAAGCTGCTCTGGGGCCCAGCACCTCGTCTGCCTTTCATTCTGTATGGATTGAAGTTTTCTCATTCTGGGTTTTAATGATCTTTCTTTTTTATCACCCCCATCTCCTAGCCTGTGTTCTTTCTTTATGTCTCCTACACTCCAAGTCCCTTCAGTGTAGGGTCTGTTGCTAAGAGTCTGTGTTGCAAAGCCTCCAGGCTTCTGCAGAGAAGAAATGGTTTCCTGGTAATTGTACTGCTTTAAAGTAGCCGCTAGGGGCTTTTGGGAGAATCTCCTTCCAGAGTGTTGTGCTATCGGATGGCAAGTGACATTTCGTTCTGTTGGGTTTAAGTGGCGAAGGTGTGTTCCGTTTACTAGCGCTGCATGGTTTGTAAATGTTAACAGCATCACTGATGAATGCACCGGGCGACAATGACTCCCCTCGTGGTACTCTTTGTCCTTTTGGAAAAAGAAACTGCTTCTGTTGCCTTTGACAGACTTTTTGTGTTCTGGAGGAACAGCGTGGTTACTAGCTGTAATGACTAAAAACCCAAAGGTCAGCCTGGCGTTTTCAGTAGGGAATGTTGGAGACTTTAAAAAAATTTTATTTCAATTTTTTTTTTTTTTTTGGCTTTTGGGCCACACCCAACTGTACTCAGGACTTACTCCTGGCTCTGCGCTCAGGGATCACTTCTGGTGATGTTCAGGGGTCCCGGATGTTGTACTGGGGATCAGATCCGGTCAGACACATGCAAGGCCCTACCACTGTACTGTTGCTCCGTCCCCCTAATATTTTTTATATTTTTAAAAATATTTTATTATACCAGCATGAGATACAATTACAAGATGTTCGTGTTTGAGTTTCAGTCAGACAGTGTCCCCTAACTTTTATAATGTTCCCCCAGCACCTTCCCAGAAGAAAGACAATTGTAGTTTATGCAGATGAGTCAGAACTCCAGCAGGGATTCAGCTTTTTGAGACCATGATGGAAAATTAGTGCTGTGGGCTGTGGTGCTTGTTCCTCAATAAATAGCGCCACCTTCTGGTGATGGTCTTGCACCGCACACAGAGTTTGAACCCTTGGAACCGACAAGCTCCAGCAACCTAAGCATCCAGCGATGTTGTGCCGCAGCTGTCGGATGAGATCATTGTCCCAATAAAGCAGCCAAATGCGAGGCTGGACTGCGGAAGTTCTTGTTGCCCTGAGCTGTGCGGCAGGAAGACTGACATTCTGGTGACTGCCTGTTTCTTACCATCGGCATGATGAGGTGGGCGGGGGCTCTGAGGGGCGGTGGTAGCGCAGTGACAGGAAGCAGGTCTACATATGGCAGCCATCCTTGACCTCTGCATCCCAGTTCTCCCAGGGAATGGCCTGGAAGAGTAAAGAATAGCGTTTGGTAACGCTCTGTGTCCTTCCTTTCTCTGACATCTGTACTTGCGCTCGCCTTGCCTTCCCTTCTCTCTGTCTCTGTCTCTCTCTCTCTCTCTCTCTCTCTCACTACACACACACACACACACACTTGCATTTTGGAGGCACATCCCATGGTTTTCAGAGCTTCGTCCTAGCTCTCTGCTCAGGAATCACTCCTGTCAGGCTCATGGGATCATATGGGGTTCCAGGGATGGAACCTGGGTCAGCCAAGAGCAAGACAAAGCGCCCTCCCGCGCCGCACTACCTCTCTGGCCCTGCGCTTTTTTTCTTGTAGGTGGACGAAGAGTATAAAAACCCTCACACGGTGGACAGAGTGCCCTTGGGGAAGCTGCCCCATCTGTGGGGCCAGTCCTTGTACATCCTCAGCTCGCTGCTGGCCGAGGTAGGTGTGTGGGAACTGCATGTGCTAGGAACCGTGCCCTAGGCGACACGGGGACCCTGAAGAGCCCAGGGGGACCGTCTGCTGGAACAGCTAGGAAAGACTTTGGCACCTTCATGTCTTTGAGTTGGTGTGTCCATTGCTCACAAGAACCACTGCGGGGTCACTTGCCCTACCTGTCCTCTTCCATGGTATGTGTATGTTTTTACTAGCCCCGGAGAGTGAGGTGTCAAAAAGACTTGCATTGAAAATATACGTGTCCATGGCTCTCTGGTAGACTGTTTCCAAGCAAAGGCACATTGGCTTGGAAAGAATAAAGGAGAGAAATATTGGGTATGCTGAGAACCAAAGAGATGTCCCGGAAGCCCCTCAGCGCGTCACAGTGCTTCTGCTCTTTCTTAGGGATTCCTGGCCGTTGGGGAAATTGATCCTCTAAATCGAAGATTTTCCACTTCTGTCAAACCTGATGTCGTGGTACAAGGTTTGGAAGCATGTTTACTACTGATATTTAAACATGTGAAAGCAATGTTAGGAGCCAGTACTATAGTACAGCCGGTAAGGTGTTTGCCTTGAGCATGGCCAACCTGGGTTCCATCTATAGCACCCCCACGTGGTGTGTGGAGCACTGCTAGAAGTGATCCCTGAGCACAAAATCAGGAGTAAGCCCTCAGCACTGCCAGGTGAGGCTTACAAATTGTTATTGGGGGCCACACCCATCAATGCTGGAGATTGAACCCGGCCTCCTGCATGCAAAGACATACAGAGGCCTTAGAGCACTTCCCCTACCCCAAACCACTGTCATTTGGAACACAAATAGCTCTTGTTATTCTAGTTTAATGCGCATGTGTGTTATGTCATTACTTTATAGCTCCCAAAGACTACAAAACCACCCCCCACGAGCCTTTACACAAAGAAATTGTTGTTTTTTTTGGGGGGGGGTTTTGGGTCACACCCGGCGTTGCTCAGGGGTTACTCCTGGCTCTGCACTCAGGAATTACTCCTGGCGGTGCTTGGGGGGACCATATGGGATGCCGGGATCAAACCCGGCCAGCACAGGCTGGCCGCGTGCAAGTCAAATACCCTACCCGCTGGGCTATCGCTCTTGAGACTGCACCTAGCCCGCAAGCTGGGACACAGGTGATTCACTGAGCCTGTCTCCATCCTTGTTACCCTTCAGAACTGCAGCATGCCCCCTGGTTGAAAGTGCAGACTCAGGTGGGGCTCTTGTACTCCGCCCCGTGAGGTCTGGCTTCCCGCAGGGCTCCTGGCCCTGGTTTTCACCTGTCTCCTCCTGCTTCGTCTCCTGCCGTGGACAGTTACCCCAGGCACACAGGTCTGGATTCAAACTGGAATCGCCACACGCCCAGCCATGGCTGCTGGGTGCGGCCTGGCCAGCACTGTCTCCCCGGTTCCTCTCTGTACCTCCTCTGCAGGGAGGGTTCTCCAGTGCCTCTGGCACTTCCCCCACACCTCTTGGACATCTTCAATAGCAGCTTGCACGAGCGAGCTGCACTCCACCCCGGTATCCTAGTAGCACGCCCATGTTCCCACCTCTCCTGGGGCAAGGATCCCTCAGCCACACACATAATACACCTTGTCCGAAGTGTCCACAGCCAGCACATCCTTCTACCCCATCAGACTTCTTTGCTGTTGTTTGGAAGCAGGGCAGAGACACACAGGCGAGGCATTACTGGCCATGGGTTCAGGCGGTCTGGCCCATGGAAGGCAGGAGGTAAATCTGCCATGGGTATAGAGGGTACGGCAGAGCCTGGCAAGCTACCCGTGTTGTATTTGATATATATGCCAAATACCAGTAACAATTATAGACTTCATTCCGGAATGGATTGAGGCTCTTTATGTTCCTGGAGCAAGCAGATGCCTTGGGCTCTACTAGCATGAGATAGAACATATGGAGATGTTACTGGGGCCCGCTCGAGCAAATCGATGATGAACGGGAAGACAGTGATAGAGGGTACCGAGGCCAGAGGGAAGTGGAAAGAGCAGCAGGCTGAGCGCTGGTGTTTTCACAGCCGCCCACTGCATGTGTCCAGGCCCGAGAAGATATTTATCAGGCAGGGCCCACTCTAACATGGACTCCACATTCTTCTTCAGTGACACTGCTGGCTGAGAGTGATCACATTAAGGGAGTTGTTGGGGAAACATGGGATCCATGTCCAGAGTATTGCTGACATTCACCCCATCCGTGTCCAGCCTGGCCGCATCCTCAGTCATCTGTATGCCAAGCTCGGTAGGTTTGGACCATGGCAGAGTGTTCTTGGTGATGGGCGTTTGATTCTGAAGGATTTGGCGAGTTCTCAGGAGACTGATGTATGCCGATTCTAAACAGTGGACAAAGCCACTCAAGCCAGGGGCCAGTACTTTCAGGTTGGGCGGGGATGGTTGAACAGGCACTTTCTTCCCGTGCCCATTGGGGAGATGCGAGAGAGACAGAGAGAGAGGAAGATGCTTCTGACTCTTCTGTAGCCCAGAAAGCATCTTCACCCATTAAAATGGGGGAGGGGCCTCCAAACTTTCTCTGAAATTGGACTTTGTTTTAGCATTATGACTCTGCACCATAAATTCCCAGTGGCACTTTTACTTATTTTAATGGTGGTTTCATTTCATATGCATATTGGAATGGTGCTCTTCATATATTTACCTGGCTGAAAGGAAGGCGGTAGTACTGGTTCGGAGGCTGCCCTTGTCCCGTTTTCAAGGACAGCATTCGAAGACCCGTCCCCCAACTGTGGGCTGCTTAGCAGCAGAATAAGCACCCCATCGCCAAGTGTGAGCGGAAGTCAGCTGGGTTCAGTTTGGGCCCTCACTCCCATTTCTTTTTTGCCTTTTCGAAAAGGAAGGAATAAGAATATGAAATTGAGTGGGCGGCCTTATCGGCACATTGGTGTCCTTGGAACCTCAAAACTCTATGTCATCAGGAACCAGATCTTCACCTTCACACCCCAGGTGAGACGGGCAGGTGTCATTTGAGGCCGGGTGTCTGCCTGGATGCCCTTTGGCACATGACCGGAGTCTGACCTGGAACAGCTTTCCTCAGAGACTCTGGACTGTGTGTGTCACTTCCGGTCACAGGTACAAGTCCAGCCACTACTTTCAAGTGACCAGTGCCACAGCGTTTGCCTCACAGCTCTGATACCCTGAAGCGTAGTGGCTGTGACCCTTGATTATTTTGTCCCTAGACCCTCTGTGAAACGCTGTCCAGGTTCATTCATCGGCCCCAGCACCCTGACAGGCTTCTCAAAAATACTGATTGGGGAACTGCTCTTTGGAGCTTTGGACTCTAAAGGAAGCCGGTCCATACCACATGCTTCTTGCCAGCTGCTCGGCCTGGAAGACCCAGCAGTGGAGTTTCTGTCTCCGTGTGAGGCATAGCTCCCCTACTCCTGGGGAGGGCATCAGCCACAGGGTTAAGGGTCAGACCCTGTGCCCCATCACCCTGGTGTCCACTCAAGGAGTTACTTTCTTTAGAAGCAGTGACAGAGCTGAGCTGAGCTTAGCAGGGGCTAGTCTTGAGACCAGGAGAACAATTGGATTTTCATCGACCTCAGGTGGCAGTGCCTTTAGTTGCCATTAAGCGGGCCATCCATCAGGGGAAGAGCGGCTTTCCGTCTCACCTGCTCTCAGTGCCCTCACTTGGAAAGAGTCTCTGGGGCAGCAGCCTGGCTCGTGGAGGAATTCAGGAGCTATTGATTTTCTTACGGAGACAGCAGGTTTGGGCCAGTGCTTAAAGCGCGCTTGGCAGCTGTAAATCGCCCTGGCGGGTCCACTTCTTCCCGCTGATGGGGAAGAAAAGTGCAGCTAGGCAGGGAAGCCAGTTGACAGTCTGGCGGCAGGGAGAGCCCCACCATGGGGCCGAGGACAGCCAGCATGGAGCCTCTTCTCTGGGAAGCACGCCCCAAACGATGCGAGGAGGGAGCGCGCAACTTGTGTGGCGGGAGTCAGCCTGACTCCTGTACTGGTCTGCTCTGGCTTGTCTTGCAGTTCACCGACCAGCACCACTTCTACCTGGCTCTGGACAACGAGATGATGGTGGAGATGCTGCGGATCGAGCTGGCCCACCTGTGCGTGCTGGCGCATGACAGGCCGACCCACGCTCACCTTCCCCGTCACGCACACCATGCTCAGTAACTTCATACTTGGGTCCTGCCCAGGCTTACAGCCCTCCCCACGCCCGACTCAGTAGTCTAGGCCTTTTTGACACTTTGGCTTCTTAGTTCCAGAAGGTTCTTTGCCCTATAGATCGCGCATGTGGAAGAAAACAAGTGTGCCCAGAATATGTCAACTAACCCATCTTTTCTTTGGCCCCCCCTTAGCAAATGATGGTTCGGACATTCATTCTGCAGTTCTTTCTACCATTAGAAAGTTGGAGGATGGCTATTTCGGGAGGCGCAAGGTAATTTGTGACTACCCGCAAACAGGAAGTGCTGCTGCCGTTTCTCAGCCTGTTTGCTCATCTTCTGTGTTTCCTCTTCTTTGCTGAAGCCTACAACTTTGGCGCCAAAAAGTTTAGACCTATCAAGTGCAGCCAGGCCTGGGAAAGTGCAGTGTGCTCTGAAACAGCATAAAGGATGACTGTGGAGTTTTTCAGAGCACAGGGAAGCCTGGGGCTCAGAAAGCGAACAGAGTTGTGTCGGGAAGTGCTGCTGAAGGAATGCTGGCTTTGCTGCTGTGAGGAGCTGGCAGGACTCCAGAAAGGCTCTGGGAGAGTGACCACAGTTCACCGCCCCCTTCAGATCTATTCCTGGAGCTCCCAGATAACCACAGGGCCCTCTGAGCACAGCACCCTAGACCATTGTCAGAGGCTGTGATCCTGTCCTCGGCGGGGTGACTCTCCTTCCACTTCACAGGTGCAAAGGACTGCAGACACCTCAGATGTTAGTGTAAAGCCTAGATGGGCCTTGGGGGCTGCTCAGCTTCCCAGAAACCCCTTGCACATTTGTCCCCACTGTAGTCGTCGTGAGACCTGGGTTTTCTTTCTTCATGTCTGTGCCCTGGTCACTCCAGATTCACCCTCCTAGCTGCTTGAATGTTCCCCAATTCAGCAGGGGCCAAGCCAGCTCAGGCAGCAGTTCTGCCCCCATTGGAAAGACTGCCCGTTTCTTTGCCCCTCATCCCCTGTGGACTCAGTGTCTCTGGGCTTGTTGCCATGCCCTGCCTGATGGCGTCAGGGTTTGGGGACTGGACTTGGAAGTGTTGAGGGGGCACCTCTGCTCACAGAGCTTGCTGAGGGGTTTGCTGTTGGCCCCAAGTGGCCCCCGTCCCCAGCTTCTCCCAACCTGTCTCCTGGCCATCTGTGTTTCCAGGGCGGTGGCCTCTGTCTCCCCCTCTGGCATATGACACTAATGGAGAGACAATGCCAGGCGCCGCCACCGGCTCTTCAGCCAGTGTCACCTCCCCACTCTGCCCTGTTGACATGGTTGTGTTGATCAGGGTGACAGCCATGGTTGGTTGCACTGTTCATATATGTTGGTTGTGTTGCTCTCACTCGCTGGAGGTCACACGTCAGCTTGGGTGCTCCCATACTCAGCGGCAGTGCTCAGAGGGATGGAACTGTAGTTGTGCATGTACTACTTTAGTTATGGTGCTCACGCAACTTTGTAGCTCTGGTCCTCACTTGCTGTTAGACCCTCTAGTTGTGTTGCTCCCACATGTGACTACTATGTGGCCAGAAATCACCTGGGGTGTTGGGGACCTGGAACAGTTTCCTGGGTGGTGCTCAGCACAGGTGGCACGTCTGGGGTCGGAGTCACGGTCAGCTTGAGTCACTGATGGTCTCCCCAACTCCTTTGGAAATTGGTTCTTTCATGGCATTCCCCCCCCATTTCCTGAAGTACACCGACTGCAGTTCACTGATCCCTGCTGCTTGGAATGGGTTCTGTCACGTGACCTGTGCTCTGCCCTTGAGTTGTGCTCCCCTTCTGTGGATAAGGAACAAGATCAATAGAGTGAAGTCTGCATCCTTCTCTTAGTCTATCACTAAGGCAGTCATTAACCTCATCTGAGGTCCTCATAATCTGACTGCTTGGGAACTGATCCCCACCACTGGGGCTATGGGGCAGATATGACCTCAGGCAAGAGTATGGGATTACTCTTTGCAGGAAAAAAGGAAGTCAGCCATGATTTCCAGCCACTCACCCAGAGTTAATATTGAGCCTTAAAGCAAAGAATTGAGGGGTCAGAGAAATAGTACAGCAGGTAGGGTGCTTACCTTGCACATGGCTGACCCATATTTAATCTACGATATCCATGTGGTCCCTGGAGCTTGTCCAGAGTAATCCTTGAGCACAGTGCCAAAAAAATAAGCCCTGAGCACAGCCAGGTGTGGCCCCCAAAACAACAAGAAAAAAAACAATCTTCTGAGGAGATGAATAGTGAAATAAAGAAATTGTATTAAAAAGGGAAGAGAGCATTTAAGACAGAATGTGAAGAAAGGAAATGAGAGCCCCATGAAAGAAAACAAAGGAAATAACCAGTCCTGGACAGGTTCTGGAGACGGTCCCCTCAGTACCACCAGGGGTCACTGCTGAGCACAGCAGGAGTAGCCCTGAACATGGCTGGATATCTACATTCCTACCCCATGCACACCCCATGTTAAAGTGCATGTCCCAGAGGACTGTGAACAGTTCACTTTTGCAATTTTATGGGGTGCTTCCAAAGTGCCCCAGCCGCTGGTACACCGAGTAAGTGAGAGTTGTCAGGGGTTGGCAAGGGAAAACCTTAGCCTGCCTGTCTTACCATGTTCCTTTTGGTCCTTTAGTTCTCACTCAAGTGTCTCCTCTCTCTGAAGGGTCGCACCTTCTCTGGGCTCATGCAGACTCTGATCAAGTCTCTTGCCTATGTCTTCAATGGGGGCTCAGCCTTCGAGCTTTATGGCTGCTTTTAGGCTGGCAACAGAGTAACTTCCTTTCTTTAGAGCAGTATCTTGTTTATGTGACGTCTCAGAACTCAGGGCCCCCCTGCCTACCTGCTGCCTCAAGATCAGATCTTGGTTAATGACTTCTTGAAAGCTATTGCTGAAGCCCCCACCACCTACCTCTCTATTTCCCCACAGCATTCTTGATAATTAAGGTTGAATCTCATTTTCACATATCCTCTTGGTTTGAGGGTCCTTAAGATAAAGGATCTGAGTCCAGGAGGTGACTCAAAGGGCTGAGTGCATGTCCTGCAGGAGGGCGTCCCGGGTTCAAGCCCCAGCACCACTGTGCCAGGCCCACACTGGCAGTTCTATCACCGCTGTGGCCCCTGAGACAGGACTACTGTGTTGAAATCAATGAAAACATTTCTATCGTGAGGGTACCCTTCAAGTGACACTGGGAGTGTATGCCCCAAATTTGCTTTTTTAGGGGGTGAGTCATACCGCGATGCTCAGGGATTACTCCTGACTCTGTACTCAGGAATTACTCCTGGCTGCACTTGGTGGACCGTTCAAGTTGCCAGAGATTGAACCCAAGTCAGCTGTATTCAAGGCAAGCATTCTACCAGCCCACGTCTTCCCCAGTATGCTTTTGTTCAAAGCACCCAGCTTGTCAGATTGACCCCAAGCTTGCTATCTGAAGCTCTGGAACTGTTTCCTTTCAACTTCACCCTCAGAAATGTTCCACCTTCTCTGCCTTCACCTAGCTAACCACAGGCCAAAAGAAAGCAATGATCAGAACTATCCCTGAGTTCTCCCTGGAGATTGTTTTGTTTTGAGGATGCTTTGGGGCCCTGCACAGCATTATTATTCCGCGCACATGCCTAGGGGTAACTTCCTTTGGTGGTGGGAATACCAGGCAATGCCCGGAATCCAATCCACACCTTCCACCTGCAAGGCCTGGGTGCAAACCATTGATTCATCTTTCGCTTTCTTGCACGAAGACTTTTGTAGCTTTCCTGCCAGGTGTCTTAAAGGTGCCCACTGGCCACCAAAGCTCGTGCATTTATGAATTCATTTGCATCTCACGCGCCTGTTTACTCCTGTGACGTAATCTACTGTAGGGCGCTCCCAGGTCTGCCAGATGTTCTTACTCCTGCTCCTCCCCACCCCAGTGCCTGCCTACACTCAGGAAGTGTCCTCCGGGGGACCTACACAGCCCAGAGGCTGTTGTCTTGGTGGCCCGACCCCATGTAGGAAATGCAGCTCAGTTTCTATGGAGCTTTTTACAGTTTGAAATGAGTTAAAGCCACAGGGAGCCCTCACAGTGTCTAGGGATAGCTTGTGCTTGACGTTCCTTCCCGAGAAATTCGGCTCTGAGACACCTCCCTCCCCTCCTGTCCTGTGCCCCCTGTCACTGTTCTGTGGTGCGGACTCAAAACACAAAAAGGGCGGGACCATCCAGAGAACCATTGCTTGTGCTTTTTGTTCTAGTCCCATTGCTTCTAGGGCTGGGGGAAGAATAAGGAACAACCCAACTGGTGGGTGGTTCTAGGTAAAAGAGGCTCAACGTGTTCTGTAAACTGGTCTATTCAGTCAGCTAGATTGTTATTTGTATTGGGCTTGGGAGGAAGAAATTCGTTATGAGTCATTTTGGCTTTTAATGTGCTGTGTGTTTTCACTTTATCCTTGCTCTTGAGTTTTCATTTTAATTTCTTGGCTGACTTAGATGGGGACAGTCTGAACGGTGACGCGTTTATTGGTCCTGGCAGAAGCGCCACCTGGTTGTTGAAAGTCTGCATGATTCAGAGTGGGAATGTGGCCACACAGCACCTGTGTCTAACACTGTGTCTCCTCGGCAGAGTGAAATTGGGGAGCCTTTCGGAATTTCTCACTACATCTTTCTACACCTACCTGACCTTTTTGGATCCAGACTGTGATGAGAAGTTGTTTGACGATAGCAGCGAAGGCAGCTTCAGTCCTGACAGTAATCGGATTTGGGAGGCTATTTGGAAGATGTATATAATCAGGGGAACCGAGGTGAGGGTTGCAGTGTCTCTGCAGGTGGTTCATTCAATTTATTTGATCCTCATCAAATTGTCCTAAAACTCATGCACAGAAAATGATGGGTAATTAACATGATAAAGACTTACTTGCATGTTAAGCAAATTAAATGCCATTGAAACACCTCGAGTACAATATAGAGTTTTTTTTTTCCCATAAATTTTATTTGGAGGATGGGGCGAGCCCAGTAGTGCTTGGAGGTTACTGCCGGGAGGACCACACGGCGCCACAGATTGAAGCAGAGCACCTCCCCCATGCTATCTCTCCAGCTGGGAAGAGGCTGTTTGAAAACTGGAGGGACAAAACGGCTGTGAAGGATGAGGACTTGCCACCAAAGTAATTTCTAAACACAGAGCGCTGCTTGGCTTTTCAAAGAAAGGATAGAATGGTCTCAACTTGGTTAAAGAGGAATGATGAGGTTGAATAAGGTTTGGGGTTGGAGTTACCATTTCTTACTTTTAGAGAGTATTTGAAATTGGGGCTCGAGGTACCACAACATTTAACTTATTCGGAACAAACCAAAGCAGCAACATCAGGTGTTGGCTGCTGATGCTCACATTGTCTTACACGTTTTTACTTCATCTTAGGATAATGTGATATAAATATAATCTTGACTGTGTTTTCATTTCTAAGTTCGAGTTTTTCCAAATAATAACTGTATAAACACATACTTTAGCTTTGTAAATATCTCTATTCTCTGAGGATGAAGTACAAATCTCTATACCAAAACATTTTCATCTACTGATTCTACTCACGGCTGCCCGCCATGCGACGGAGTATGACGCTCTGCTTAGAATAATGTTCGTTTGAACATGTCTGTAGCTTGTTTTCACTTTCTCTTTCTCCCTCTCATTCCAGAAAGCCAGGATGACCTTGACCAGTATATCAACCACCTCCTACAGAGCACGTCTTTGAAATGCTACCTGCCCCCGCTTTGTAAGAGGAAAGAAGACAGCCACGTGTTCAGTGCCGTCTACTCCACTCGGGACATACTTTCCATGATGGCCCAAGCAAAGGGTTTGGAAGTGCCATGTATGCTCTTAACTCTTTTTCTGCTTGCTCACATAACCTCTTTGTAATCAAAGCAACACATGAGCAGAATTGAAAAGTCAAAGAACCCTAAAAAGACACCAAATGCAAAAGTTTCCTTCCGCCTCCCCCACTGACCCCAAGTCCTTCCTGCCCCTCTCCCACTTTTTCAGTGGTTTATTATGGCAGGTACAGGCTTCCATATTTCTATAATATGTATGCCCCAGTCTTTTTAGTACATCAACTCTAATATCTGTTGATTTTTCTCTTAAGAAAAGGGTGAGCTTCTAGCCATTTTAAATCACAAGTCCTCTCCTTTACTTTCTCTTACCTATCAATCAATATGGTTTTGTGTCCGTTAAATTAGCACTTAAATTTATGTCATTATATGTATGCAAATATAATTTCCAGCTGAGCATATAGCATATGATGATTATATCTTCATGTTTTACTTTTCATTTTCTCTAACAGTAAAATAGAGGCCCAATACTTTCATTTGTTTTTCTTCTTTTCTTTACCTTCCATGGCCTTACAAGTTTCTACACTGTTGATCATACCCATGAATATCTATTTAGAGTACATGAGTCTTCTGCCTGGGTCCATTGGGCTGTAGATACCTTTTCTTTTTGGGGAGGGGAAGGGCACAGCCAGTAGTTCTTAGTACTTACTCCTGCTTCTGAACTCAGGGGACACTCCTGGCAGGCTTGGGGACAGTGTTGGTGCTGAAGATCAATCGAGTGCCATGTGCAAGACAAGCACTGCACTTGTTTAACTATCTCTCCACCTCCTTTTTCTCTTTCTTTGATTCATTCTTTTGGTAACACTTGCTCTAGAATTATTATAATAGTTTAAGATGAGAATGTTTACCATGAAAGAGGGCACAGTGATGTAGTCTCATCTTACTTATATTTAGAACTCATAGCAACTTTTGACCTTGGTTGCCCTTCCTGGGATATAGATTTTATTCCCTGATTTCCCTTCACATTATCCTACAGAGAGCCTTGATACTTCCTTATTATCTCTGTTGGTGCTCCTGTTTTCAGTCTCCTGTCTTTTCCTCTTGTGGGTTTAGTCTTTTTTAATAAAAATAATGTTTTCCCCTACTTTATTTAGACACTGTGGTTTACAAAGTTGTTCATGATGATTTGTTACAGGCATTAGATACCCCAATACCAATCAGTCCTCCTTTTTCCCTACCACCCCTCAAGCTTGGAAGCCCACAATAATTCATTTGATATTGTTTGTTAACACTAAATGGCTAATTGAACGAGCAAAAATTACTCAGTAAAAGAAAGTTTGTCAAAAATTGTTGTATCTCACATGGGGATATTAAGTCCTTGCCTGAGGGTTTACTAAGCTGTTGTTGCTTGTTGATCCTTCTGTGTGAATGTTTTGTTAGTCGAAATTAGTTGGCTGCTATGTTACATCCAGTCTAATCTTGTGTGCTGCTACAGCAATGTCAGTATTGTAGAGTTTATAGCTGGCACTATAGAAAATTCAGAATATTTATCTGGGCAGTCTGGCCAGAGGCACGGTGGTAGCTATTAGAGTATGACTGAGGATGCTGGGGCTTTGGTAGGGTGGAAACTTGGCCTGCCTCTCTCCCGAGATCACCCTGAAGGTCTCAGCTCGGACTGGATAGCCAAGAAATTTTTGTAGTTGGTTGATCTCTTGAGAGCTATGAGTTTCTGAAATCGGACTGATAGGTGAACTTCCATGGTGGCGGTTGGACATGGGTGCAACTCATTGGGTCTTTTGATGGAGGGTGCCTAGTAGTTTATTGAGAAATAGCGCATTATGGATAAAATTGTTGAAGCTTCACAAGTCTGAAAATATCTACAAATAGTCTCTAACTATGAGAGTTTGGCTGGGCATAGAACTCTCTTACTGTATCACTGTATTCCCGTTCATCGTCAGTTTGCTCAGTGGGCACCAGTAACATCTCCATATGACCTGTCTCATGCAAGTAGAGTCCAAGGGCACCTGCTTGCTCCAGGAACATAAAGAGCCTCAAACCATTCCATCAGGTCATGGGAATGAGGTCTATAATTGTTACTGGTATCTGGCATATCAAATACGACACAGGTAGCTTGCCAGGCTCTGCTGTGCGGGTAGCATACTCTTGTAGTCATCTCAAAATCCAGCATTTATTGATGAACTGCGCAGCCGCTTAGCGCCGTGGCGAGCCGGACTGTGATTGGTTGGTCTGCTGGGTGGAGTTCTGACGAGGGGGAAGTCCAGATGTGGAAAATGGAGGTCGTCATGGAATGGGGGTTGTCTGGCTTGTTGGGAGGCTCTGTTGGGGTGGCGGGCCAGGGCTAGAACCTGCCATCCCTCCCGGGCACCTCATGAGCGGCTGGGCACAGTGAGAGCCAGTAGCAGCTCTGCCCCATGTCTGTCTCTGGATCAGCATACCTGGGCCGGATTAAAAAGACTGCAGCAGGGTGGATCTTGATGAGCCAGGCTGTGATAGGCTGGTCTGCTGGGTGGAGCTCTGATGAGGGGGAAGTCCAGATGTTCAATAGAACTCTCTATTGAAAATAAAGTTTTCTTTAGAGTTTTGAAAGCAGTCTTTCACCACCTTAGTATTGTTAAGTGGAATGTAAATGTATTCTGATTTCCAGTCCTTCCAATATATCATTTTCCCTTTGAAAAAAATTTTTGTGGGGAAATGGTACCCAGGACTTACTTCTGGCTCTGTACTCCTGGCAGAAATCACTCCTGGCAGTGCTTGAGGATGACCATGTGAAGAAAAATATCTTAGTCCCTATACTCTCTCTCTTGTCCCTCCTTGAAAGTTTTAAGGCTCTTCTCAGCCTCCAATTTCTGAACTTTCAGTTCTGTGCCTTCATTTGCATAGATTTTCAGGCACTGTTTAGGGTATCCAAGGGCCTTTTCAATCTGGCATTAACTTAAAAGAGAATAACTGCCACTGAATGGAAGAAAAGATGAAGTTATTATTCAGAGAGAAGGCTGAGGACTGACTGGAGAAAAGCAAACTAATAGAGAGAGCATTCTGATTTGCTCTCTGTCCTTCCCCACCCCCATTCTCAATAGAAGAAAATGTGACATTAAACTAACAAAGCATTTCTCTTTGATAGGCAGATGATAATTCTTAACATCCTGGCTCAGCAAGAAAATGCATAATTTGAGCTCAGGAGACCTATCCTCTGAGACAGCAGCCATTGTAGGTGTGAGGAAATGTAAATGAAGAGCCTAAGATTTCTTTTTTGTGGGTGGACATTTGGCGCTGGTCCTTACAGCTGTTCTGATCACCCCTTCAAGCTGTAATAAGGGGGATGGAATGTAGACTCTGTGTGTGTGTGTGTGTGTGTGTGTGTGTGTGTGTGTGTGTGGCATGCACACGCGCCCGGCTTTCTGGTTCTTCTCAGGCAATAGAGAAGAATTTCTTTTGTTTTCATAGTAGACTCCAAACCTCTGCAGATTCATCTTCTCTGTACCCAGTTTTGTGTATTTTCTTGCATACTGGAAATGCATGTTCCAGTCCTGTAAGATCTCTCGTGTCTCTCCTCGCCCCGGGAGCCATGGATTCCGTCATTCAGATCCCAGCGAGCTCTGCCATTTCTCTACTGTCTTCCCTTTACCCTTTGCTCTGTTCTAGGAAAAAGAGCTTCAACTTTTTTGGTCCACCCCTTTATTGAGCTTTTTGTTTGTTTAGGTTTCTGAGTTTTTTTCCATCATGTCTTTGTTCTCTGCATTGTATTTGCTCTGTGCAGTATGAATTTTTTCGCTTCTTTAAGAATATTAATGGCAGAGGTTTGGGTTTGGGTTTGTTTTTGCATTTTCTTCTCCTTGAATGGTTTCCATTTCCACTATATTTCTTTGTCCTGTTTTTGAATTTGTTTGTTTGTTTTTGTCTTCTATTTTATTGTTGTTTGTTTTTTGAGCTGCACACCAGGGTGCTCAGGGCTTACAC
>JAJIBD010013624.1:0-51751 GCA_021461705.1 Cryptotis parvus | reverse complement strand
GAATAAGTCCAAGGATCACCCAAATGTCACTCAAAAACCTAAATAACATGTAACTACTGGAGTAAGAGAAATAGAGTAAGTTGGACACTTGCTTGTATGTGGCCAACCCTGGATTGATCCTCACACTGCATCTGATCCCTGAGCACTGCCAGATGTGTCCCTGAGCACAGCCCAGGTATAGCCCAAATCACCCCCTCCTAAAAAGTAACTATTAAAATATAAATAATAAAATATAGGGCCGGGCAATAGCCCAGCGGGTAGGGCATTTGCCTTGCTGCAGCGGCAGGCCCCATGCTGGCCCGGTTCGATCCCGGCATCCCATATGGTCCCCTGAGCACCGCCAGGAGTAATTCCTGAGTCCAGAACCAGGAGTAGCCCCTGAGCAATGCCGGGTGTGACCCAAAAAGCAAAATATATATATATATATATATATATATATATATAAATAATAAAATATAAAGAATAATAAATAATAAATGAATAACAAATGAAACAAAACATGGCTGCTAGAGGGATTTTTTGAGGGGGTAGGGTTCGGGCCACATCTAGTGGTGATGCAGGTGGGCCTCATGGGTGGCTTATGTGTGAGGCCAGAGGGGAAAGAGATGGTCGTTTTCTCCCAGCTGCCTCTGCCCCGGGGACCGCTGGGCAGGCCAAGGACTGATAAAAGGCAAGTCCGCCCTAGGCCTTACCCAGGGTTTCCTCAGGGTTCTTGTCTTCCTCGCAGTAAAGAATTTTCAGGAGTCCAGTGAAGTAAAACAGGTTTTGTTAAGGAGGTTTTAGGAAAGGGAAAGAGGAGGGAAAGCGAGAGAGAGAGAGAGGAGGGAGAAAGAGAGAGAGAGAGAGAGAGGGGAGAACACATCTCAAGAGGGGAGAAGCGGGCGACATACATGCTCGGGCACCACATGTGCTCAGCCACGTGGGCTCAGGCAGCATGTGTGCCCAGGAAGCATGTGCACCCAAGCAGCATGTGCGCTCCGTCCTTTGGTCAGGGACGGCTTTTATAGATTCTCCCCAAGTTGCTCCCATATGGGACTTCAACCTACCTAGGTTGCTAGGGCCATTGCCAAGGGAGTAGACTTTGTGAGTGGTCTTCTTTGCAAATCTCCTTTTCTTGACCTCTGTTCCTGCTGGATCTTTCATCCTGGAATGTAGCTGGATTAAGGGCTGGGCAGAGAAAGTTGGATCCAGCTCCCTCAGGGTCTGTTGTTGGTTAATGGGTCTCATCCAGTCTTGGTTCCTGGTTCCAAAAGGTGACTTTGGACAGCCTTAGGGCAAGAATTCATTGCCATGTGGGAACCCCTTGCCTGCCTGCCTACATCAGTGGTTCTCTGGTTTACTCCTGATTCTGCACTGAGAAATTACTCCAGGTGGTGCTTGAAGGGACCACACAGAGTACCAGGAGCCCAGGTTGACCGCGTACAAACCCTGCTATACTATACTATATACCTGCTATACTATCACTTTAGTCCTGCTACTACAGAATTTTGAGTGGCATGTGTGATTCACAATTTGTTTTTTGGGTGCCAGGGATGGAATTCAGGGCATCATCTATGTAAAAAGCCCACACTCCAGCAGGAAGTTGCTTTCCTGGTCCTTCTATTCTGTTTCTGCTGGTCGTCACTGGTGGAAGAGGACGGTCAGGATGTGCAGTGGTGGCAGGCACCAGAGGAGGACTCCCCCGCCTCCCTGTTCGCCCAGTGGGCAGCCCCAGAAAGTGGCCTGGTGATTGGGGAAGAAACTGATTCACCACTGAGCTCATTGGAGCTCATTCCTAAAGCTGCTGGGGTGGGGGCTAACCGTCAGCCGTCAGCCTTTGTTCTTAATATTGCTCCTAAGTGCTGACGACGCCCCTGCTGGGTCCCCACCTCCGGGGAAACCGTGGGGAACTGATAGACAGCCATTAAGAAAATGGAATTGAATATCTCAGATCCAGGGGGAAGGCACCGCAGCCCTCAGCCCTTATCAGGCAAGCATCAGACCTGGTCAGCTCCCCAGCTAGCAGGAAGCCTTTGCCTTGAGAACCTTAGCAGCTTGTGACTGGACGACAGTCCCCTCCCCCTGTTTAATATTCTCAGATTAGCATTGGAAAAAAAGAAACCAAGGGCTGCTTGCACTCATTAGTCTTGGGGGCAAGTGAGTTAACCTCCTGTGGCCCTTGTTTCCTCATTATCCCCTGGTGAGAACAACAGTCCCCCACCCTGAAGCGTTGTCAGGGCTAACTGAAGCAGCAAGCACAGCACTTAGAACAGTGCCCAGAACTGTGTGCTCATTGGAGATTAGGCATTTTTATTCTTATTGCTAATTATGTTAGATATTTAAACTTTTACACAGAGTCTTTTCCTGGATGTAGGGAGCTGAACAGTAGAGTACCTATCTGCCTTGCATGATGCCTCAAATTTGGTCCCCAGCAAATCCACCCCCCCCCCCACACACACACACTGCCTCCAAATCTAAGTGGGATCACTTAGCTAGTGCCATAAGATCAAGTGTATATGACAACCGGCTTCTGATCACCCATCCATCATAACACACACCAGCACCCACAAGAGGGACAGAGAGGGGGTAAGGAATAACTTGGTTATTTGAAAAGAAAAAGCGTCTGTTTGTCCTCCCCCCCCCCCAGCCTCAAATGTTAAGCCAAAGCCCTCAGCTGTGCTTCTTGTCAACCCACAGCCTAGGAGCCATTGCTAGAGTCCTTCCTGAAATACTTTTGCAAAAAGGGATTTCAGGGGCCCCCAAGCGATAGTCCAGCAGGTAGGGCTTGCCTTGCACTGGCATCCCATATGGTTCCCTGAGCACCACCAGAAGTAATTCCTGAACGCAGAACCAGGAGTAACCTCTGAGCATTTTCAGGTGTGACCCAAAAAGGAAAAAAAGGGGGATTTCAAAAGAAGACTCTTTTGGTGGTCCTTTATTATGCAGGCTGGCAAGCATGCAGTTCCCTTCGGAATAGACCCAATTCTTTGGAAAATCAAAGCGTACTTCCTTTTCCTTGGGTACCAATTTCTAGCACCCCTCCTGGACAAGTCTAGTTTCTCTTCCCTCTTCCTTCCTCTCCATAGGCAGCCCTGGTTCAAATTCTCATGCTTTCAGACTACAGGATCATGTGCACGCATGAGATTTTGGCACTGGGCCCCAAAGGAAGAAGAACCAGCTGCAGATTAGCCTCTGTGACCGCAGGGGGCTGCCCACCAACTCCCCATCGCCTGGCCACCAATGGGCAATCCCAGCCCAGCTGCGAAGCACTTTTCCCTCTGAGCTGTCTGTCCCTTGGCATCCATATTCTTTTAATCCTTTCCTTTTTGTGAAGCCGGGGATCTTTGACTTCTGTTGCTTGCAACCCCACGTCCTCCACTGATGCCAGCCTCCTTTCCTGGCTCCCCTGCTGTCTGCACTCAACATTCCTCTAAATGCCTTGAGAATAGAGAGCAGGCCAGATGGTCAGGGGATTGCACTTCTAGTTCTTTCTTCTGCATTCTAGAGCAAGAGAGCATCTCAGACTCCAGAAATAGCCTCAAGTCACAAGTGCTCAACTCAAATGTGGTGACTGCAGAGAACATCTGAGAGCAGGCAGTCAGCTTTGGGGGGGGCAGACCTGGACTCAAATCCCCACGTTTCCAGACTACAGGCCTGTGTAAGTAAGTTTTCACCACCTCCTTATGCACACACTCACACATCTTACACACTCACACAGCAATGGGAGTTGGGAAGTCTGAAGTCCTTCGTAAAAGTTGCAAATTCAGGCAGAAGGTGATTCTGTGTTCAACTACAGAATCAATTTTTTTGGGAGGTAGCAGTGGGGACCACATCCTGCAATGTTCAATGTTGACTAGCACTACTCAGGTACTTCATGTGGTGTCAGGGACTGAATAAGGGTAAGAGAGCCGTGAATAGCTCCTGAGGACTGCTGAGTTGTAGCCCTCAAACACAGATTTGACCCCCCTAGGCACCCCCATAAAACTATAATACTGGGGGAAGGGAATCTGGGTACATTGGAGTTGGGAAGGGTGCACTGGTGGAGGGATGGGGGCTGGAACACTATATGACTGAAACTCAATCATGAACAGCTTTGTAATTGTATATCTCAAGGTGATATAATACAATTTAAAATAAGATCCATGGGGCGGGAGCGATAGCCCAGCGGGTAGGGCGTTTGCCTTGCCGCGGCCGGCCCATGCTGGCCCGGGTTCAATCCCGGCACCCCATATGGTCCCCGAGCACCGCCAGGAGAGTAATTCCTGAGTGCAGAGCCAGGAGTAACCCCTGAACATCGCTGGGTGTGACCCAAAAAAAAAAAAAAAAATAAGATCCATGATATCACTTTGTATCTTTGAGGCAAAGAAAAAAAAAGACAGACATGGGGCAGAGCTGCTACTGGCTCTCACTGTGCCCAGCCGCTCATGAGGCACCCAGGAGGGATGGCAGGTTCTAGCCCTGGCCCGCCACCCCAGCAGAGCCTCACAACAAGCCAAACGACCCCCCCCACTCCATGAGGACCTCCATTTTCCACATCCGGACTTCCCCCTAGTCAGAACTCCACCCAGCAGACCAGCCTATCACAGCCTGGCTCACGTGGCCGCTTTCCGTCTAGCGGTTCATCAATAAATGCTGGATTTTGAGATGACTACAGGAGTATGCTACCCGCATGGCAGAGCCTGGCAAGCTACCCGTGTCGTATTTGATATGCCAGATACCAGTAACAATTATAGACCTCATTCCCATGACCTGATGGAATGGTTTGAGGCTCTTTATGTTCCTGGAGCAAGCAGGTGTCCTTGGGCTCTACTTGCATGATACAGGTCATATGGAGATGTTACTGGTGCCCGCTCGAGCAAATCGATGATGAACGGGAAGACAGTGACAGCGATCTTTGAGGACTGTTCATTTATCTTCTGATAATTCCATTTGCAATTTCTTTAAGTTTTGTTGCAGCAAGCAATATGAAATAAATTTGTTATATGCCTGCCAAGGGGGCGCAGGCTAGGGGGTGGCAGGAACCCTGGGGATACTGGTGGTGGGGTTGGTGTCACATATAATATGCATGAAACAATTTTATTATGAACAGCTTTGTAAACCAGTGTTTTAATTAAAATAAATAAACAAGTGTACAGTGCCTGACACTGAGGAGCTGAGTGGCCGTTAACATAAATTCTCAGTAGTGGGTAGACTTTATTTTTAGAGGCTAGAAAGGATTTTTATCACTCGTATGCTGTGCTTCCCTGGGTTCTATTTTGGAAGTTCTTGATAAAATTCCACTTGCTTCATTTCATCCTCAACAAGCCTACAGGTTAGGTTGCGACACTTCAGGGAGAACCTGGAGGACCAGACGGGCCACAGCACCCTGCCCAGCTCCCTGCCTGGGGTCACCTCTCCTGTGTTAGCTCGATGCATGGAACTGTTCTGGAATAAAGTTACCAGCGGGGTCTCCCTAGATTGCAAAACCCAACTACAGTCCTAATTCAGGGGTGCGGACTGGAGTCAGTACAGGGTTGAGGCAGTTGCCCTCCCTTGCGGCCAACCCCAATGTGATCCCAGGGGCACCACCAGGGGTGCTGCCTGGGGTGTGGCCCAACCTCTCCCCTCAAAATCTTGGGTGACATGCGGCCACTTTGTAACTGTCCCTTTAAGTGAAACTCCACTAGGTCCCATTCACATGGTCAGATTTAGCTGCGAGAAGGTTGTTTTAGAAAAATATTTTAGGGTAGAATATCACACCTCCACCACATGCCCATATGCCCCTCTTCACTATCACCCCCTACCCACGTCGACAGGAAGCACCTTCCCATCTAAGAAAAGTCGGGAGAGGCCCCCTGCCTCGCAAAGAAAGAATGGCTCTGGCCCACGCACACCAGGAGCAGCACGTAACAAGCCAACTTGCCTCATAAACAGTTGAGTCAGAAACAAAGTCTTTCCTCACTTGCAGCTTTTCTAGAATGAATGACTCTGTGTCCTCATCAAACAGCCCGAACCTCATGTGCGTTTTGGTTAAAAACTCATTAGAAAGAGATGAAAGGTAAGAAAGCTCTCAGACTGGGCTCAAAGAGATAGTACAGGGGCCGGAGTTATAGCACAGCCGGAAGGGCATTTGCCGTGCACAAGGCCAACATGGGTTCGATTCCCAGCTTCCCATATGGTCCCCCAAGCACTGCCAGGAGTAATTTCTGAGTGAAGAGCCAGGAGTAACACCTGAGCATTGCCGGGTGTGACCCAAAAAGCAAAAATGAATGAATGAATGAATTTTTTTTAAAGAGATAGTACAATGGGTAGGGCACTTGCCTTACACCAGGCAGACCTGAGTTGAATCCATGGCACCCCATGCAGTTCCCTCAGAACCTCTAGGAGTGATCCCTAAGCATAGAGTCAGGAGTAAACTCTAAACACTATTGGGAGCTGGAGCGATAGCCCAGAGGGTAGGGCATTTGCCTTGCCGCAGCCGCCCCATGCTGGCCTGGGTTTGATCCCCAGCATCCCATATGGTCCCCCAAGCACTGCCAGGAGTGATTCCTGCATGCAGAGCCAGGAGAAACCCCTGAGCATTGCCAGGTGTGACCCAAAAAAGCAGAAAATAAAAAATAAAAAATAAACACTATTGGGTGTGAGAAAGGAAGGAAGGAAGGAAGGGAGAGAGGGAGGGAGGAGGGAGGGAGGGAGGGAAAGAGGGAGGGAGGGAGAAAGGAAGGAAATTTACTCATTTATTTATTTAATCATTTTTTAAAATTTTTGACTGGGTCACACCAGCGATGCTCAGGGGTTACTCCTATCTCTGCACTCAGGAATTACTCCTGGAGGTGCTTGGGGGGACCATATGGGGATGCCTGGGATTGAACCCAGGTCAGCTGCATGCAAGGCAAGCACCCTACCCACTGTGCTGTCACTCTGGTCCCTAGAGACAATTTTTTAATGTTGGTCAAATCCAGGACCACAGGGGTCATCCTTTAGTCCACAAAGTCTCTCAGGGATTCCTCAAGTTCTACTTCTACTGTGACAGCGCCTTCTAGCAACTTCCCTACCAAGGTGTAGGTAGGTGTTTGGTTTGCTTCCGGAAAGGGCTGGGGGTCTGGAGAATAGCTCCCTTACCAGGCTGCCCTTGCAGGCGAATGGTGGAGAGTTCACCCCAGGTGCTGTCACATATGAGCAGCTCCAGAGCCTCACAGTTCTCTGTCTGTGCTCTCCAGCAACGCAGGCTGATTCCCACCCACTCTTCAACCAGATATGTGTAAGCAAAAACGGGATGTCCCAGGGATGGAGAGATAGTACAGTGGGTAGGGCACTTGCCTTGCTGACCTGATCCCCAGTACCCCAAGTAGTCCCCCAAACCCTGCCAGAAATAATTTCTGAGCTGATCGCTGAGTGTGCCCCCCAAAAAACCAAATAAAAAGAGGGAGCGCTACAAAAGGGATGCAACCCCCACATTCCAGTAAACATCACAACTAAAAGATGTGTGATGTTGTGGCCAGGAAGTCTGACACCCAGAAAACTCATGTGTGTGCACCATGATGACATCAAACCCTACAACCCAAATGTGTGTGAACACCACAACTAACGAGTGAGATCCCTGATGAGCACATGTGCTAACACCACAGCGAAAGTTGTAAAATTGTGTGGTCTTGGCAAGCACCACACACAACTGAGTGTGTGAGCACCACGACTTGATGGGTATGTCCCCCTCATCCCCACCATCAAAACCACAACTCAGTGTGTGCACCACAGTCAGGTGTGTGAGCGGCCCCTGTCATTGCAACAAGTCATAAAGAAAAGTGATGGGGCCAGAGAGATAGTACAGTGGGCAGGGCACTTGCTTCCTCCCTAGCACTAGTTTCTCCCTGACCTGTCCAGAGGCTGGACTCTGGGGCTCCTGTATCTGGAATTGGGGGTAGATTGGACAAACAATGCCTCCGCCTGTTAGTTTACAAAGCTGCTCCCCACTTCCATATCACGGGCAGAGAGCCTTGTTCCTGGCAGGCATCTAGATCCTGAGGGTTAACTTGGTGGCGCTTGAATGACACTGGTTACGCCCTGGGGTTTGGCATCTCTCTTGTCTTTGTCTATCAATGTCAGTGTCAAACGAGGGAGAGAAATGAAATAGGACAAGCCAAGGACAGACTCTCTGGGAGTTGTGCCAGGCTGGCAAGATGAGGCAACATGCTGCCAGGAGGTCATCACAGGTCCGCTGACAGAGAGAAAGAAAGTCCACAGGCACAGAGGTGATGCTCAGAGACCTAAGGAGCACGGGAAGGTCACAGGTCTGAGAGCCCCAGTGGAGCCAGAGGTCCAGGATCAGGGATTCTAAACGGGGCAGGAAAGATAGGGTCTGAGCTCTGTGAGCACAGAGAAACACACTCAGAATGCAATTGCATTTCCTGGGCCTGAGGCAGGAAAAGAAATAGAGCATGGGCAAAAAACAGAACTACGTCTCCAGTCGCCAGCCCTGTCAGTTCCACCGACCATTCAGGCCCCTGTGAGATCCCACTCCATTGGTGCTCTCGTCTTTTCTAGAAGATCAGGATGATTGGCAAGCGTTGACTTCTCAAATAAGTGCTATGGTGGCCTTAGTTTTCCCTCTCTGGGCTCTGTTTCTTTTATTTTCGGGGGTCACACACAGTAGTGTTTAGGAGTTGCTCAGGAGACCACGGAGCCTGGGAGTCCTGCCATGTCAAACATGAGCTCCAGCCACTGAGTTATCTTTAGGCCCACCTGGGCTCCTGTTGGTAAGATTTCCTATTGCAACAGCCCCTGGTCTCTCTCTCCCTGCAGCACCTGCTTCCATACCACCTGCCTCAGGCCAGCACTGATGCCCCCAGCTGGTCCTGGAACCTGCCTCCCCAGTGTTCTTCTCTCCTGGGCCTTAAGGCTGAAGGTAAGACCCTCAGGCTATAGTTCTTTGCCTGGGAGTTTTCTCTGGGGACGTAATTTTTTTTTCTTTTTTTTGGGCCACACCCGGCGATGCTCAGGGGTTTCTTCTGGCTCTGCACTCAGAAATTACTCCTGGCAGTGCTCGGGGGACCATACGGGATGCCGGGGATCGAACCCAGGCTGGCATGGTCCGGCCTCATGCAAGGCAAATGCCCTACCCGCTGGGCTATCGCTCCAGCCCCTGGGGATGTAATCTTACTCTGACTCTCAGGACTGGCTGGAGAACTAATTTTTACAGCCATTTCAGCCACTGCTTTCACAGAGGGAAGTTGGTATTGATACTCCAACCCTTTCATTCCAGAACAAGGTAACTGGAAGGTACATGTTGGACACTGACCCCCAGTCCTTGGGAGAATTATGCTCCAATTTTCCATGTATGAACTTACTCAAAGCATCTTATTGCATCTTTCCTTCACTACTTTCCCTCCTTATGTTCATCCCTGTGTCTTTATGTCTCTCCTTGCACTGAAATGCTTGCTTTAGTGCTTTTGAGGAAACCCAGTTTAAATACCTCCCAACATTTCTCCTACCCTCCTACTGACTCCACAAAGCAACCTGAGTGGCCTTTGGTATCATTAACCAGAGCAGGTCCTGCCTCACTTCCAGTGACTCCTGGTTATAGCTGGAATGAAGACAGGAGTTGTGCCTGGAGAGATAGTACAGGGGGCTAAAATGCTGGCCCGGCATAAGGCTAATGCCAGTTTGATTCCCAGCACCACATATGGTCCCCCTAAGCACTATCAGGGGTCACCTATGAGCACAAGGCCAAAGAATAACCCCTGAGCACCACCAACCTCTGCTCCGCAACTTCAAATGCAAGATCTTTACATAGATGACATCTTAGTCCATGGCATGGTGGCAACGGATGCCCCAGACTGGGTGTCTCATAACCAGAGATGACTTCCTGGCTCATCGATGAAACTTCTGGCTAGACCTGGCATGATAGAAGGGAGAGGGTCTTTCTCCAGCCTTTCCAAACAGCTCAGACCCCATTCAAGATGGGTTCTCTTTCCGAAGGGGCCCCCTATTACTCACCCTGGGCATTTGCTTTCCATCCTGTGCAGAGAAGAGCACACACATTCCTACAGGCTATGGCAAATCACTTATCAATCACAAAGAAAACAGGGTGTGTTACCATGAAGGAAAACTGAAAAACTAAAGCTAGGTTCCCTGATACTGCAACAAAGACAAGGATGTGATCCACCACTGTGGACACAGCACCACAATAATTTCTGTTGTGTTTCTGCCCACGATGTATGATCTGGGTCTAATCTAGAGGAACAGCAGACACCAATTTACATACATTACACCACAAAACTGGCCCTTCAGCTTCAAAATGCCAAGGTGAAAAATGCAAAGGCAGAGGAACTGTTTCACATTCAAGAAGACTGAAGAGACATTTAATTCAGTGAGTAATCCTGAAATGTAGTCTACAGAGAGCTGGAAAAGATCTAGAAAGGACTTTATTATGGTCACTGGGGAAATGAATGTGAGTTGTGGATTAGATAGTCTTGGATTGATGTCTAATTTTTTTTCTCTTTGGAAGAGGGAGCTGGGTCATGTTTGATATGCTCAGGGACTACTCCCAGCTCTGTGCTCAGGGGTCCCTCCCAGCAGTACTTGGGGAACCATATGCAATGCCAGGAGGTCAGCCACATGTGGGAAAGTGCTCTAACCGCTGTATTATTTCCCCAAAGCTTGATGTAAAATTTCCAGGTATTGATAATGTGGGTTTTTTTGTTTTTTTTTTTTTTTTTTTGCTTTTTTGGGTCACACTTGGCGATGCTCAGGGGTTTCTCCTGGCTCTGCACTCAGGAATTACTCCTGGCGGTGCTCGGGGGACCATATGGGATGCCGGGGTTCGAACCGGGCCAGCACAGGCCGGCCACGTGCAAGGCAAACGCCCTACCCGCTGGGCTATCGCTCCGCCCCCACTAAGTTTTATTTATTTATTTATTTATTTATTTGTTTATTTATTTATTTATTTATTTATTGCTTTTTGGGTCACACCCGGCAATGCTCAGGGTTTCTCCTGGCTCTGCACTCAGGAATTACTCCTGGCAGTGCTGGGGGATCATATGGGATGCCGGTGATCGAACCCCGGCTGGCACAGGCCTGCTGCATGCAAGGCAAACGCCCTACCGCTGGGCTATTGCTCCGGCCCTGTGGTTGTATTTAGGGAACATACATGGAAGCATTTTTAACTATGTACAACTATGTACAACATCATATGTACAACTTTTCATTTAGTTATTTATCTTTGGTTTGGGGGTCTCACTTGACTCTGCTCAGGGGCTACTTCTGGCTTGTTGTTGGCGTGTTATTCTTGGAGGTGCTTGGGGAAGCATGCAATTCTGAGTATCAAACCTAGATGTTCAACATGCAAAGCATGTGCTCCAGGGGCTGAAGCGATAGCACAACGGGTAGGGCGTTTGCCTTGCACAGGGCTGACCCGAGCACTGCCAGGAGTAATTCCTGAGTGCACAGCCAGGAGTAACCCCCTGAGCATTGCTGGGTGTAATCAAAAAAAAAAAAAAAGCATATGCTCCAATCTTTGAATCATCTCCCCATCCACAACTTGCTAATATCTACACTCCTATCTACAATTTAGAGGGAAATGGGGGTGGGAGAGAGAGAGAGAAAATAAAAGAGAGAAGAAATAAATTAATGGGGAAAAATGTTAATAGTGAATTTTCATGAATGTTAGATGGGAATTCCTTGTACTATTCTTTTTCTGTTTTTTATTTTTGTTAGGGGATATTGAGGAGAGATCCGTGCTTATTTCTCGCTCTGCGCTCAGAAGTGACTCCTGGTGATTCTCAGGGGACCATATCTGGTACCAGTAATTGAAACCAATTTGGCCATTTGCAAGGCAAGTGCCCTACCTACTGTACTATCTTTCTAGCCTCCCAGCTGTCTTTTTACTCTAGGTTTAAAAGACTGAAGACTGATTATAGTTAAGTTTCAGAGAAGCTCTTACACATTACACTAGCAGACTATATTTAGACAACTTATTTTCTTGTTACATTGGTGAAAGACTTCTGTGTCTAATAATAGCCTATATTTTGACCTTTACAAAGAGCTTTAAATGAGAATTGTGCTTACCTGTCATGGAACATACCAGATCTGAAAAGAATTTTCTTCTTTTTTTTTTTTTGTGGGGGGTCACACTAGGCAATGTTCAGGAATTACTTCTGGTGGTGCTCAGGGGACCATATGGGATGCCAGGAATCAAATCTAGGAGACAGCCATGTGCAAGGCAAACACCCTACCCACTGTACTATCACTCTGGCCCCTGAAAAGAATCTTAAGATCACTCTCACTCACCAAACCTCAGATGCACCAACTCCGGACACTTCCTCAAATAGGAACACGATGCCTGTTCAGTTGGCTTTGTCAAGCTTGTGTAAGTGCTCCAATGGCTGCTCAGTTTTAGTGGCCAATTGGCTTTTGAAAGTGGTATCATGACTATTATTTAGTCATGAGGCACAAATTCCAGCCCTGGGACCTGTTCATCATACTGGGTTTTAATTTATTTATCTGAATCTGTGACTGAGGAGGTACAATGCACCTCTGAGGTTCTAGCTCTATGTCTCCGTGTCAGAACTCTCAGAGACCATTGATCGTCTCTAACTTTAGACTCTCAGGTTGTGGCCACTCACATCCCCCACCCCATTCTTACCTCCCCAAAAAGAGGAAAAGGGGGGAATGAAGCAGTAGTATAGGAGGTAAGACACTTATCTGGCATGTGACTATGGCCACAGTCTTGTTCAAATCTTTGCTGTCATGTGATCTCTCATGTATCACTAGGAGTGGCCCCAAGCACAAAGCTAGGAGTAGTCCCTGAGCACTGCCAGTGTGGCCCAGACCTCTTCCCCTCAAAGTATGTAACATGTTGATCAGGAGGGTCACTACAATGAGAGCAACTGAGTAGGGTTGGGGATGAAACCCAATTTTTACGCTAAAAGGGAGCCAGCGAGTACAGAGACTCTTCTAAGGAATTGGAAAGTGAGGAGGAAGGTTGAAGGGTGACTATTGGGAGGGTATCAGGGATTTGGGGTAAGGAGGGTTTTCTGAAAAAGCAAAAATCTTTTTTTAAAATAGCCTTTTCTTTTTTTTTTTGTTAACTTTTTGGATTACATCCGCGATGCTCAGGGGTTACTCCTGGCTCTGCACTCAGGAATTACTCCTGGCAGTGCTCAGGGGACCATATGGGATGCCAGGGATTGAACCCAGGTTGGCGCATGTGAGGCAAACACCCTACCCACTATGCTATCGCTCTGGCCCCAACAAAGCAGAAATCTTTATTATATTTGTAGGTTGGGCAGAGGCAGTAGATGTAGGAATCACTTGTATCACTTGTTTTCCGGTTGTTCATCGATTTGCTCAAGCGGGCACCAGTAACATCTCCGTAAGTCCTGTCACGTGCTAGTGTAGCCGAAGGGCATCTGCTCACTGAAGGAATATGAAGAGCCTCAAACCATTCGTTCAGGTCATGGGAATGAAGTCTATAATTATTACTGGTTTTTGGCATATCAAATATGACACGGGTAGCTTGCCAAGCTCTGCTCTGCAGGTGGGATACTATCCGTAGCAGACTCTCAGTTCATGCATTTACTGATGAACTGCGAGGTTGCTTTGCAGTTGCGTGCAATGGGGAGAAATCAGCTTTTCTCTTTGGTGGAGCTCTGACAAGCTGTGGAGTCTGGATGTTGAAAATGGCGGCCCTCATGGTGCAGGGGTTCTTCTAGCTTCCTGTGAGGCTCTATTGGGATGGTGGGCTAGGGCTAGAAGCCTTACCTCCCAGAGGCTTCATGATTAGCCAAGCACTGGGAGAGCCAGTAGCAACTCTGCCCCGTGTAACTATGTCTCTGATTCAAGCATACCTGGGTTTGAAATAGGCTTCGCTGTAGGGTGGGACTCTGATGAGCAGGGCTTGAGATCAGTTTTTCTCTTGAGTGGAGCTCTGACGAGCTGTGGAGTCTGGATGTTGAAAATGCTGCCCTCATGGTATGGGGGGTTCCTCTGGCTTCTTGCTAGGCTCTATTGGGATGACGGGCCAGGGCTAGAACCTGCCTTCCCTCGCGGATGCCTCATGATCAGCTGAGCACAGGAAGAGCAGGAAGCAGCTCTGCCCCATGTATCTGTGTCTCTGGTTCAAGCTTACCTGGGCTTGAAATAGGCTTGACTGTAGGGTGAGACTCTGACAAGCAGGGCTTGAGATCAGTTTTTGAGATCAGTTTTTCTCTTGCATGGAGATCTGAGGAGCTCAGATATAGAAAAGGGAGGGATATAAAATTCAATCAAGAGGTCCAAGAAATAATACAATATATAAGGCACTTACTGGCCTTGCCCACAGTCAACCCAGGTCAAATTTCCAGCACTGCATGATCCCCTGAAGTATTCCAGGAATGATCCCTAAGAAGAGATTCAGTAGTAAGCCCTGAGCCAGACAGGTATGGTTCCCTTAAAACAAAACAAAACAAAATTGATTAATCAAGTTCCAAATTGGAATACAAGGGAAGGGAATTAAAGTCCAAGAGATTATAGTGACTAGCAGGACACACACCTTCTTTTAATAAATGGAGGTAAGGAAAGGGGTGGGAACTTAGAGCAAAGTTAGAGACTCTTCTCTTTTTGTTTTGCTTTTTAGAGGGACCACACTCAGCAGTACACAGGGTGTACACCCTGCTCAGAGCTTGAGGATCACTCCTGGAGGTGCTCAAAAGACCATGCAATGTAGGGGATTGAATATAAACTTCCAGTATGCAAAGAAGGGCTCTATTTCTCAGAAGATCCAAAGCAGGATTCTGGGTGAGGAGGGATATTCCTCCCTAGAATAACTTTTCTTCCTTACTCAATAAGAGAATGGTCACTTCTCTTATTGAGACCGTTCTAGGCCTTTCTAGACCATTCTTCCATCTGCTCCAACAGTAATCCACTGCCCTGGTCCAGGAGTAAAGGCAGGAATGATAGTGATTTTCAAGGACTCAGCAGGAAAGAGGTGGAGGAGGATGGCCAGAGAACAGCACATTGAGGAGAGAGTTTGGTGCTGAGTCAAAGGAGAGGAGGGGAGGCGGCATCCCACATGTGAAGGAGACACAGAAGCAGGAGAGGGGTATGGTAGGTGCCCCCCATGGTGAGGACCCAGAAAACAGGCTTTGTTTTTCCAAGGCCTTCATTGCAGGAAGGAAAGAAGAGAGCACATGCCAGTCAGGGTTAGGCACCACCATGCAGCTTCTTGGGGTGGGAGGGAGGGGGTAGGAAGGGAGGGGAGAACGACAACAGCGGGTCACACCCAGCAATGCTCAGGGTATTCATGGCTCTCACTAAGGAATCACTCCTGGTGGTGCTCAGAGAGAGCACCACCAGGAGTGGTGGTGGAGCCACATAGGATGGCGGGAATTAAACTTGGATCAGCCACCCATGCAAGGAAAACACCCTTCCTGCTATATTATCACTCGTGCCTCCTCCTGCCAGCTTCTTAACATGCTCATTAGCATACAAGCCTCCCAAGGCCCTGGGCAGACCCAGCACTCACCCTTCCACACTTCGCATGAAATGTTCCAGGGATAGTGGTGTCCACCAGGGATAGTGGCCCAGTTCTGGCCACAAGAGCCAAACTACAAATGAGAAACTGTTAACTGGCATTCACAAACAGGTCAAATAGACTTTTGAAAAAAAAGGAAATCAGGGTATGCCAAAGAAGTGAGAGAAGTTTATGTGGAAATTATGTGAAATGGTCATGAAGTGGGTAGGCGGAAGAAAATATTATGGAAAATTTCTGCTCATTTCCATTTCATTGAACCTACAATGTGAACTTCTGGCCAGTTGCTTTCTTCATCACCTTGACTAGGCAGAACCAAGTGTCTATTTTCCTGGAGGCGGGGTGGGGAGGCAGGTGGGGACAATTCCTATAAGGGATGAAGGTTGTGAAATACTGTCTCCCTCTCACCTTCCCCAAGCCCCAAAGGCTACACAGCAGAAGGGTAGGGCATTTGTCTTGCATGCTGCAGACCTGAGTTTGGTCCCTGCACCCTATAGGTCCCCTCACCACCACCAGGTCACCACCAGGAGTTGTCCCTGAGCATATAGCCAGGTGTGGTATACACCACAGACACACACAGACACACACATCACACACAGACACACAGACGCACACACACACACACGGCTATTAAAAAAACAGTCTTTTCCATTGGGGATTGGGGAGAAGGCAGGGATACCAAGAGGATGCAGGCAGGATCTGAGAACAACCCAACCTAGTTCTTTGCCTGGGCTTTGAGTAAGCCAAGAACCAAAGGCTTGGCTTCAACAATAAAGGGCCAGGAAGGAAGGGGCGGCTTGACCCAGCGCAGAGAGCTCAGGGCAATCCATCTGGGAGCCTCAGAAGAGAACCGGCCTGTGAACACTCTAGAGACCCATCATTCCTTAGGGAGGGGCCCCTGCTGCAGAATCCTGGTGAGGTTGGTTATTTATAGCCTGCCAGTGTGTGCCTTATCACACTCTGCATATAAGTCTCCTTTCAGAGTGGGCTCATGTAGTCTTTACACATCCCTTTGTCACTTCCAAAAAGCACAACTTAAATCTACTTTGTTATTTAGGTATACCAGGCCTGGAACCCTGCCTGTTAGAGTAGAGATACAATGGCTAACGAGAGCAAAACCCTCCACTGCAGGATATTGTTTTTTTTTTCTGGAGTTTCTCAAGCAATGATCAGGGGTCACTCCAGGCAATAACTGACCCAGCGTTGCTTAGGCTCAACAGTGGTAGGGTCACCAGGGCCACCGATGTGGTGCCAGGAATTAAGCCCAGGGCTTCTACAGGCCAGGCATGTGCTCCTGCCCTTTGAGCTATCTCAACACCAGAATATTATTTTATTTGGGGGAAAGTTTACACCCAGTGATGCTCAGGGCTTAATCCTAGCTCTGTGCTCAGGCCTTACCCCTGGCAGGCTCAGGGGACCATATCTGGTGGCCGAATCAGGGTTGACCACATGCAAGGCAAGTGTCCAACCAGCTGTATTCTAGCCCCTGTCTAGAATAGTGCTTTAATAAAACTTATTTCAGGGAAGCCTATTTCAAGCCTAGGTTTGCTTGAACCAGAGACACAGACACACGAGGCAGAGCTGCTACCTGCTCTCCTTGTGCTTGGCTGACCATGAGGCGTCTGGGAGGAAGGTAGGTTCTAGCCCTGGCCACCATCCCAATAGAGCCTCACAAGAAGCCAGGCCAGAGGAAGCTCCACAGCATGAGGGGGAGCCATTTTCAACATCCGGACTCCATAGCTCGTCAGAGCACCACCCAAGAGAAAAGCCGATCTCTCCCTGTTCATCAGTAAATACACGAACTGAGAGCCTACCTCCTACCAAGAGTATCCCACCTGCACGGCAGAGCCTGGCAAGCTACCCATGTCGTATTTGATATGCCAAAACAGTAACAATTATAGACCTCAACAAATGGTTTGAGGCTTTTCGTGTTCCTGGAGTGAGTAGATGCCCTTGGACTATGCTAGCACATGACAGGGACATATGGAGATGTTACTGGTGCCTGCTGGAGCAAATCAATGAACAACAGGAAGACACTCATACAAGTGAATTTCAGGGTAGACTATTTTTCTTCCTTTTTTAAAATTTTTTTGCTTTTTTGGGTCACACCCAGCGATGCTCAGGGGTTACTCATGACTCTGCTGAGATGCTGGAACTGAACATAGACTTCTGCATGCAAAGCTTGGGCTCCAGCTCTTTGAACTCTCTCTAGCTCAGCACTATTTTTCTTTCTTTTTTTAAAAAATATTTTATTATACCACCATTAGATATACAATTACAAGATGTTCATGTTTGAATTTTGGTTCTACAGTGTTCCAACACCCATCCCTCCCCCCTGCCCATCTCCCATGACCAATGTCCCCACCTCCCTCCCCCTTCCCCAAGCCTGCCTCCATGGCAGGTTCTTTATCTCCTTTTTTCTCTTTCTCTCTTTCTCTCTCTTTTTCTCTTTCTCTCTCTCTTTCTCTCTCTCTTTCTCTCTCTCTCTCTCTCCCCCTCCCTCGCTTCTCCTTCTTACACATTGTAAATTGTAATATATTCTAGAACATGGTTGGTTCTACTAGTTTGATGTACCGGGTCCGGACCACGAAAATGGTGGCTATTATGGTGAGAGAATCTCATCCGGCTGCTTCCAAGGCCGCATACAAAAATGATGGGCCCACTCCCAAAACCCATCTTGCCTCCTGGGAGCCTCATGGTCAGCTGAGCTAGGGGAGAGCTGGATGGCAGCTCTTCCCCATCAGCACTATTTTTCTTTTCTTTTTTTTTTTTTTTTTTGCTTTTTTGGGTCACACCCCTGCAATGCTCAGGGGTTCCTCCTGGCTCTGCTCTCAGGAATTACCCCTGGCGGTGCTCGGGGGACCATATGGGATGCCGGGGATCGAACCCGGGCCGGCATGAGCCGGCCGCGTGCAAGGCAAACGCCCTACCCGCTGGGCTATCGCTCCGGCCCCAGCACTATTTTTCTTATGCACACAACTTTCTTATGTTTATTTTGTCACGTGTGTGTACAATCTTTTCTGTGCCAGTAACTACTCCAATTTAAACTTGCTTAACCAATAAAATGATTGTATTATCCTTATTACAATGACAATACTATGTCTTTAGGGCTGGAAATTTAGTTCAGGAGTGAAGGCACTTGCCTTACATTTGAAATCCCAGATACTACATACGGTTCCTGAGCACTGCCAGAGATCACTTCTGAGCACAGAGCCAGGGACAGCCCCTGAGCACTTCTGGGTGTGCCCTAAGACCAAACCAAAGCAATATTAAATACTTATTACACACTGAGAGCCAGAAGAGAGTCTGGAGAGCAGTGCTAGCATTAAACCTTCTCTAGCAATGTGAGTAGTTCCACCACTGGAACCTCTCTTTCCTCTGCCTTCCAAGCGTTTATTCACAAGTTCCACTTGACACTTGTTCTGATCTCACTTCTTCTCTGCAGGCAAAGTTTCCAGCCACCCCTGGGGTCCTGAAAGCATAGATGGTATGAGCAATCTGGAAGGCTGTGGATGAGGTAGCTGGTTGTACTGAAGGTGTGAAGACCCACCACCAGAAGCGAAAACGGGGTCACAGCCAGTCCTGGGAGAGCAGGAGATTTCCCCAAGAGAGAATGGGGTGCTCCGGGCAGAGCCACGTTAATGGAGGTGAGAGAAATCAGAACCGAGGTCATGAGTGCTTGGCAGCGGGTTCTGGTTCTCAGAAGAGCTCCCCGAGTAGGCGCCAAGCGCCATGGCACTAGGGTCCTAGCACCACGACAGGAGACGTACGACTTGGAGCAAGTTATTTCCCCTCTCTATGCCTCGGTTTCCTCTTCTATACAGTGAGGTAATGACAGCACAGACCTCACAGGTGTGAGATAAGGACAAAATGCGCTTTGAGCAGGGTCGGCAAGCATTGATAAGCATTTGTTAAATGTGCTCAGAATTAGCAGAGACACTCACGCCCATCTCAGAGGGTCCAACACATTTCCTGAGTGGCGGGAGCCTGTGACAAAGTTGGGACAAAGATGCGTCTGGATCCTTCAACCCGTCCCTGCTCAGCCCCGGCCCCAGGCCGGAAGGCCACGTCCATATCAAACAAATCCACGCCCCCAGCCCCTCCAGCGCCTGCCCTAGGGTGGGGGTTCCGCATCCATCTCCCCAGGAAGCTGGCAGCTGGGCAGAGCTGAGTGTCCCTCCCCACCCCCACCACCCCGTGGCAGCCTTTCCTACACACAAGCCAGAAATCT
Organism: Cryptotis parvus; assembly: GCA_021461705.1. Lineage (NCBI taxonomy): Eukaryota > Metazoa > Chordata > Mammalia > Eulipotyphla > Soricidae > Cryptotis > Cryptotis parvus. The sequence goes on along the minus strand of JAJIBD010013624.1, from coordinate 32,057 downwards.
GGCGAGGTGGGATGGGGTGCGTAAGTGGGGAGGGGGTGTCCCGGAGGCCCATCCAGGCCCTTCAGGAATGAGGGGTGTCCACATATCCCCAGCCATTGTAGGGCGGTTCCGAGCCGCTTTGCCCCAGCCTGTGACTTTTCACGCTTCTCACGCTGTATAAAAATGAACTGTAATCAGGCTGATCTATAGATAGACAGTTCCTGTCGCAGGCTGAACGGGGTGGGTGTGTTTGGACATTTGCATAAGGCTGATGGCTCTGGAAGGGTACGGTGGCGGTTTTTTTTTTTTTGTTTTTTTTTTTTGGGTTTGGTTTGGTTTTTAAAGGGATGGGGAAATTCTTCTGAAGGCCGAGTCAGAGAAGAGGTGAAGATAGGAAGTGAAAGAAAGGAAGAATCCTTGTGCTTTTCCGATGAAGAGGGAGGGAGTGCATATAAGATGAAGTTTAAGAAGGAAAGAAGGAGCTGGCGTAAAGGAACCAACTGGCGGCAGGTGAGGGCAGGACGTCGGAGAAAGGGCGGCTCCCATCCCCTGTCTTCCTCCTCCGGCCCCTTCCCCTCCGTGCAGAAGGGGGAGAAGGGACAGGCTGTTTTCTCTGAACAGGGATATTTAGACATGCAAATGAGCGCAGCTTGTTAATGAGCCAAGGGTGATTACTCTGCAGGGAGCTGCCAGCCCCGCTGAACAATAGGTGAAGGGAGGCCAGGTGTCTGCCAGGGGGTGGATTCCTCTGAGTGCCCCTTGCCCGCCTCAGTGCCACACAGCAACTGCAAAAGAAAAAAGGGGGCCTGGCTTCTCATATGTTTCGTCCAGCTCTTGGGTTTCCAGTCTCTTGAGAAGCAGGGCCAAATCATCAGAAAGGTGCCTCTGAATCGCTGAACTGGATCCAGAGTCTGAAGGTGGTGGGCAGCCAGGGTGATGCTGGCGATGCCCGCTGGACTGGCAGGAGCACCAGGCAAGTGCCGTAGACCTGCGGGCAGGAGAACTGGGGTCCTGTGGAAGTGGGCAGCTCCCCGGGTCTTGGGGTTGGGGATGAGGTGGAGGATGCCGGAATCTGTATATGTCAAGGGCCAACTGTCTCACTAGGAAGCAGGAAGTAAGAGTGTGCTTGGGAGGAAGCCCCAGAATCATCGAGGGGCACAGACTGCAGAACCGGTCCCAGGTGAGTTTGACGAGTCACATTTATCAGACTTGTTACTCACGAGTTTAGTTCACTGGATGCACAGCTAACCTTCCCCACTGCTATGGGACAGGCCTTTTCTGTCACATGTCACTGTCCTGACAGTTACTCAAGGGTTACCCAGCAGAAGAGGCAATGTAGAAGAGTCTTGGGCCAGAGAGACAGAACGGTTCTAAAGTGCTTGTCTTGCATGCAGCTGATCCCAGTTCCACCCTCAGCACCACTTAGGATCCCCAGCACTTCCCGGAGCGGTCCCTGAGCACAGAGCCAGGAGTGTGTTCCTAGCACCTGAGCACAGAGCCAGGAGTGTGTTCCTAGCACCTGAGCACAGAGCCAGGAGTGTGTTCCTAGCACCTGAGCACAGAGCCAGGAGTGTGTTCCTAGCACCTGAGCACAGCGCCAGGAGTGTGTTCCTAGCACCTGGAGCACCACTGCGTCTGCTTACCCTGAGCACTACTGGGGTATCCCCAAAACCAGACTCCAAACCATAAAGAAGAATCTTATGGAAAAACTTGTGTTGCTCAGCACAAGCACATTTGTGGCCAGCCTGGACATTCTGGGGTGGATTCCAGCTCCAAGGCATGCGTGTGCACGCGCGCACACACACACACACACACACACACACAGAGAACTGTTGTTCCAAGGCTCTGGAACGATGAACGCAAGAACACTGTCATTTCCTGTCAGCCTCCCTGTCTCCCTGACACCCAAATAAAGAACAGGCTTTTCTCCCAAAGTAAGATGTCTCTGCTTGAACTTTTTATAGACTCTCAGGAAAGGCTTGGAGCTGTCTCAAAACTGCCTAAATCATTGTTAAGTCGCTGCAAATCTCACATCCCCTACATCTGCCATGTGCCTGGATCACACTAAGATAAGGCCCTGTCCCTAACCTTCTATTAAGGGCATTCAACTTCGCACCATGACGCACCAGCAGTCCCCCAGCCCTGGCTATAAATATGAATGCTATGCTAACGACGGTACCGCTAATTTCATGGCGATGGAATACAGGATTGCGTGCTGCACATATACACAGAGAGCAGAACTGGAAAACAGGAAAGATAATTAGAGTTTAATAAATGGTAATTTGCTCCTTGCTGCTGAGTGTGCCAGGGGTTGGGAGGGACGAAACAGACTGGGATCCTTCCAGAAAGTGCAATATGGAGAGCGGGTCTGCCGGGCAGCTTTGAGTCTAATATTGCTGAGGCTTGAAGTTAATGCTCACTCACCTATAGACCTTTTTCTCTGAAAATACCCCTCAGAAGACCATGGGGGAGGAAGCCATGAGATCAGAAATGTTTATCGCTAGGACCAAATTTTAACTAGTCACAGAATAAAGAGACCAGGGTTCCAGGGACCATGTGAACCTGAGAATTAAAACAATTATCTGGATCATTCAGGAGGGGTGGAAGTCATTTTGGCTTGAATGAGTATCTGAATTACTCAATAATTATTCCCTTCCTCCCTTCCGGTCTGGTGGTGAAGCACTGACCAGGCAATCCATAACAAAGAATGAAATTATGAGTATGCAAAGAGAGAGGACAAAAGGTTGATTAAGCCTGAATCTCCTTCCTGGAACTCCAGTCTCCCAGGGGCTGCTATGCAGAGACTGGGACCATCAGGAGTTCCATACAGTTGGTGGAGAAAGTAAGCAAAGCTGAAACCAAGGTGCAACAAGGCCCAAAGAGAAGGACTCCATGTGAGAAGCTGAAAGCAGGAAGATCTGCTTTGTGTGCACACGTGTGTTCTGGAAGGGTAGGATGGTTGCCAATGTTAGGAAACATTGGTTACAGGTCATGTCATCAGCTCACTGGAGATTCTCCCTCTCTGCTGGCTGACCACGTCAGGTAGACTTCTGGGGCGTGTGGCCGACTGGGATGCAAATAGAAGGTCTGAGATGATTCAATGGTCATTGGAGAGAGACATACAGGAGGAAAGCCATAGGAAGTCATGTATAAATCAGGAAACCCCAAGGACTGCTAGAGCCACAGCAGTCCGTGGAGAGAGGACAGAGAGAAGGTTAGAGAGAGGACAGTGGGTAAAGAGCTTCCCCTGCAGGTGACGAACCCATGTTTGATCCCCAATACTCCTTTTGATACCCTGAGCACTGTCAGGAGTGATGCCTGAGTGCAGAGCCAGAAGTAATCCCTGAGAATTGCTGGTGAGGGCCCAAAAATCAAACAAACCAAACCAAACAAACAAACTGGGAGAGAGGCATGGAACAGATCTCTCCGTCAGAAAAAAAACACAGGAAGATATCTGAATTTGAAGCTTGTGTGTATGTGTGTGTGTGTGTGTGTGTGTGTGTGAGAGTGAGTGTGTGTGAGTGAGTGTGTGTGTGTGAGTGTTTGGTTGTGTGTGAGTGTTTGTGTGTGTGCGTGTGTGTGTGTGTGTGTGGGGGGGTATTTCTGGTTTGGAGCTATACCCAGCAGTGCTCAGGAACCATTCCCAGCTCTGTTCTTAGAGGTTGCTCCTGGCGGTGCTTGGAGGACTATGGAAGTACTAGGAGGAAACCTCTACTTCCTAGAAGCAAATCATGTGTTTGGCCTGTGGAGCCTTGTCTGAAACCCAAACACTGATTTATCTATCAGTGTTTATCGATCTATCTATAGATAGAATTATCTATCTATCTATTTATCTATCTATCTATCTATCTATCTATCTATCTATCTATCTATCTATCATCTATCGACCAACTGACCGACCGACAGACCGACAGATCAATCGATCGATCTACCTATCATCATCACTTTTGGGTCACACCTGGCTATTCTCAGGGGTGCTACTGGCTCTATGCTCAGGAATTACTCCGGGCGGTGCTTGGAGGACCATATAGGATACCAGGGACTGAACCCAGGACAGCTGCGTGCAAGGCAAATGCTCTACCTGTTGTACTATGGCTCCCGCACCCCAAAAACCGATTTTAGACTTCTGAACTCCAGACTCTGAGAGACTTAAGTTTTGAGACTTAATTTCTCTTGTTTTGAGACTCCTGGTTTCTGATGGAGTGTTGGGAGGCCTCCAAGAAACAAGTCTGCTTCCCTCCAGAGGTCCCTGACTTGCCTCAGCTCACAGCAGGGAGAAAAGATGGGTGACAGAGCCCGGGTGCCAATGTCGTTCCTGAGCACCTGTTCCTTACGGGGTGTGTCAACACACTATTTCACAGGCACAGCAATGCTATGATTATCCCATAACCGTTCACCCCATCTATTTTTTACAAGTGAGGAAAAAAACCACTTTTAGTAACTTGACCAAGTTGGAGGGATGAAGCCCAGAATTTGGGTCTTCAGGTTCCAAATCCTAAACTCTACCCCACAGAAGAATGGCACGAACATAAGAATACTTGTAAAGTCTCCCTGACAACTGCCTATAACCCCTTACTTTATTTATTTATTTATTTATTTATTTATTTTTTGCTTTCTTGGGTCACACCTGGCAATCAATGCTCAGGGGTTACTCCTGGCTCTTCACTCAGGAATTACTCCTGGTGGTGCTCAGGGGACCATATGGATGCCAGGGATTGAACCCAGATCTACCGCGTGTGCAAGGCAAACACACTCCCCCATTACTATCACTCCAGCCTCTTTATTTCTTTATTTGGGGGAGTGTTGAGGCCACACTGGTGGTGCTCAGGGGCTAATCTTGGCTCTGTGCTCAAGGGTCACTCCTGGTGTTTCTAGAGTTGCGGGGCTCAGCCACATGCTAGCACCTTCCCCTCTGTTCTACATCTCAATCCCAAACTCTCACTTTAAAGCATACTTGGGCCTGAAGAATAGCTGGGGTGGGCAGGGACTTGAGATCATGTTTACTGTTTCTGTCTTGATCAGAATTATGCTAGACCAGGGGACAGAGAGATAGTACAGAGGGAAGGGCACTTGACTTGCATGTAGCTGACCTGGGTTCTAGCCCCAGCACCCCATATGGTCCCTGGAGATCCGCCAAGAATGATTCCTGGGTACAGAGACCAGGAGTAATCCCTGAACATCACCAGGTGTGGTCCAAAAAAAGATAATAATTACAATAGACCTTTAATAGCATGTACTCTCATAAATCGTAGCATCAAAGTTCAACTTAAACATTGAAGTGACTCTTCAGATCCTTCATGATGCGATCCTGGTGTAATTTATAAAGCTACTAAAATAAGTGCTTCCTTTAAAGTAAACACACCTTTTTTTTTTTTTTTTTTTTTTTTTGCTTTTTGGGTCACACCCGGCAATGCTCAGGGGTTACTCCTGGCTCTGCACTCAGGAATTACTCCTGGCGGTGCTCGGGGACCATATGGGATGCCGGGATCGAACCCGAGCCGGCTCAGGCTGGCCGCGTGTAAGGCAAACGCCCTATCCGCTGGGCTATCGCTCCCGCCCCAAACACACCTTTAAAGTACCTCCCAGCATAGGTTTTTTTGCATAAAGTTCTGACTTACCCCCAAAGGCCAACCTTGAAGCACCCAAAGGCTGAACTGGGTGCAGGACACAACACAAATGCACGTCATGAGCACATGTCTTCTTGGTGCCTCTTTCCAAGGAAAGTGGGGGTCCAGCCTTGAAACCTCCCCCAGACGTCTTGGTTTAGAGAAATGCCTCCATGGTGTGCTGCCCAGCTGATGTCGCTCCATCCCTGAATTTCACATTGTCCACCAAAAAAAAAAAAAGCACTTGTTAAAATCTTCTTCCCAACCTTTCCACGTGGTTTAAATTCCCACAAAGAGCTTCTCTCTGGGCTTCGCCATTTTTTTTTTTTTTTTGCTTTTTGGGTCACACCCGCGATGCTCAGGGGTTACTCCTGGCTCTGCACTCAGGAATTACTCCTGGCGGTGCTCGGGGACCATATGGGATGCCGGGATCGAACCCTGGCCGGCATGGGCCGGCGCGTGCAAGGCAAACGCCCTACCCGCTGGGCTATCGCTCCGCCCCGCTTCACCGTTTTTTAAGGCACGAAACGCCTGCACCGTTCTGGGCAGCTGGGTAGGGGCAGGAGCTGATTTTTCAATCATACCTTTGAAGTGTGAGCTTAGGGGGCTCTATTGAAGGCCACACAGGACCAGAGTCCGAGTTTCATTCTCTTCCACATTACAGTGATTTCATCTGCCATAATTGTTCATTAAAGGTGAGAGTACATTTGAGAAGAAATGGAACAGGTTAGAGACAGCACACAGAGGTTATAGATCCAGTGAAGATTAACGGCAGTTTACAACTGTCAATCTTAATTGTCTCAGTGTCTATAGAAGGTGCCTGTTGCAGTACACTGTTGCCCAGAGCCTCTGCATCTTGCCTGGAGTTACCTCCTGCAGGCCTCTTTGTCCATAGGAGCAGAAAACAGTTTGATATGTTGCAGGAAATGATGGGGCACCCTGCACAAAATCTGGGAGCGGGTCAGGGATCCCCTTCTGCCCCAGGGGATCGGCAGCTGGTGGACAGAGAAAGACATGAGAATCCAGGTGCCCGGATGCAAGCACGCTGGTAGTTAGTACAAAAAGAGGGAGGGAGAGATAGAGGGAAGAAGAGGAAGAGGAAAAGGAGTTCTAAAAAATCTAAATATCTAGAGACCCCATAGAGCATTCATTTTTTTTTCTTTTTGGGTCATACCCGGCAGTGCTTAGGGGTTACTCCTGGCTCTGCACTCAGGAATTACTCCTGGTGGTGCTCAGGGGACCACATGGGATGCCGGGAATCAACACGTGGCACAGGCCGGCCACGTGCAAGGCAAATGCCCTACCGCTGGGCTATCGCTCCGCCCGAGCATTCATTTAAAGCCCTAATTATATGTCTTATTTACTGTAGGAAAATGTCTTAATTTCTCTCTTTTTTCAACTGACAGCAATAATATTTTTCTATTATGAGTTTTATAAAATGTGATTTATATAGAATATTTAGTGAATGGCCTGGCACAGATTAATTGTTGTGTTCATGGAAGGAAGGAAGGAAGGAAGGAAAGAAGGAAGGAAGGAAGGAAGGAAGGAAGGAAGGAAGGAAGGAAGGAAGGAAGGAAGGAAGGAAGGAAGGAAGGAAAAAAAGGGAGGGAGGGAGGGAGGGAGGAAGGGAGGGGGAGGGAGGGAGGGAGGGAGGAAGAAAAGGGGAGGGAAGGAAATTGGAGGGAAGAGGAGGCCAGGGGCAGCGAGGGGAAGGAAGGAGTATAATGCACCAGGTCAAACTGATTACTTCCCAGCATATCAGTGGAGCACGCTTGTTTTCTTATTTCTGTGCCAGGCTTTCATCATTTACCAATTACACTTCATGGATTACTTTCTTGGAAAGTATAGTCAGTTAATATACCAGGACACAGATAACAGCAAAAAGTGTAATTCCTATCCCATCGACAGCCCTTAACAAAAAAAAAAAAAGAAAAGAGGATGAATGAAATAACTGAAAGCTTCTGTTTAGTCAATAACAGTAAATTACAGGTATGTGTGGAGTGCAAGGGGAAGGTAGGCAGGGATGTGGAAGCAGCAGCCACTTTCTGTGCCACATGGAATGAGGGTCCAGTCAGGCTATGAGCCAGAAGCCTGTTAAAACTGTGTGTGTGATTGTGTGTGTGTATGTGTATGTGTGTGTGTTGCCAGGATTGAACCCAGGGCCTCACACCTGCAAGGCAAGTGCTCTACCTCGGAGTTACATCCCAGCTCTAGAAAACAAGTATAAGAGATTACTTTTCTCTTCTTTTACACCTAATACCTTTGAAACTTAAAACTGTATTCACTGGAATGTAAAACATTTCAGCTACTGTTGAAAACAATTTTCTGATTTCTCAAAAGTTTTAATATAGGGCCAAGGAGATGGCTCTGAGTGTTGGTGAGCATGTCTTGTAGGTGCTAGTCCCCAGTTTAATCCCTAACACCACTGACCAAGTCCCCTAGCTCCAATGGACATAACCCTGGTGGCTCCCAACCAAGCACTAAGCCATCAGACCTGAGTATCACCCAATGTGGTCTCAGGATCCCAATTATACTTAGAAGGCCTGAAGAAAAAAATTCCTAGTTTTGGTTCTTGGTCCATACCTGGTAATGTTCAGTGTCACTCTTGGTTCTACACTCAGGAATTACTCCTGAGTGTATACACACAAACTATCACACACACAGAGAGGACCATATGAAATTCCAAATCCAGGCGGGCTGCATGTAAAGCAAGCATCCTACTGGCAGTACTATTTCTCTAGGTCTGTAAAGAAAATTTTTAAGCTTAATAGAGACTGATGTTATGATCAGCAATTTAGCTCTATATCCAAAAGAACAAAGACAAATGCTCAAACAAGAACATGACCACAGCCGCACCTTCACAATAGCCCAAAGATGGAAACAGGGGCTGAGCGATAGCCCAGCGGGTAGGGCATTTGCCTTGCACGCGGCCGGCTCTGCCGGCCCGGGTTCAATCCCCGGCATCCCATATGGTACCCCTGAGCACCGCCGGGGGTAATTCCTGAGTGCAGAGCCAGGAGTAATCCCTGAGCATTGCCGGGTATGACCCAAAAAAAAAAAAAAAAAAAAACAAAGATGGAAACAGCCCCAGTGTTCAACAGAAGAACAAGGGAGCAGACTGTGGTATGTCCATATAACAGAATAGTATTCAGACTTAATAATAAAATAAAGTACTAGTATATGCTATGATGTAGATAAATTTCAAAAAACATTATGCTGAGTGATACATAAAATATTATTTTGTTCATATGAAATTACTAGATCAGACAAATGCTCAGAGGCAGATTGAAGATTGGTGGTCTCTTTTCTGCCCCCGACCATAAATTACTCTAGCAACTACTAGATGTTTTTAGGTTCCCTTTCAGAGATATTTTAAGTCTATGCACAGACACATATGCCTGTATATGCTATGTATAGAGCACACAATGAACACTATTTTGCAGTGGGGAGTGGTTTAAAAAATACATCTCAGTGCTCGCTTTAGCATTACATAAACTAAAATTGGAATGATGCAGTGATTAGCTGAGCCCCTGCTCAAGGATGACATGCAAATTTGTGGAAAATTCTGTATTTTAAAACATAAACATTTCATGGCCCTCAATCCAGATGTAGTTCAGCACAATTCTGAGGACTGGGTCTAGGAATCTGTTCTGATAAAGGTCTAGGTGGTTGGCAGGGATGGGGCAGGATCCAGCCTCTAACATGTCCTGCCACAGACCGGCTCTGTAGGAGATCACCAGTTGCTGGCGTGGCAATGTGCTGCCTTCAGCTTGGTAGAAGTCATGGCCTTGCTTCAGAGCCCAGGACTCATAAGTATAGTGTCCCTCCGTCCTCTTCAAGTACTCTCTGTGCCCACCAGTTACCTCCAACCATCTCTCCCCTTCCAGAGATTCTCTTCCTGGGATCTAGACTACTGTAGCCAGGGGTCACATACTTCCATAAGGTCAATGCATGACAACTTGAAGTCTAGCACTTTAAAAACTTAATGGAGGGGGCCGGAGCGATAGCCCAGCAGGTAGGCGTTTGCCTTGCATGCGGCGGCCTGTGCCAGCCCGGTTTGATCCCCGGCATCCCATATGGTCCCCCCGAGCACCGCCAGGAGTAATTCCTGAGTGCAGAGCCAGGAGAAACCCCTGAGCATTGCCGGGTGTGACCCAAAAAAGCAAAAAAATAAATAAATAAATAAATAAAACTTAATGGGGGGCCGGAGCTATAGCCCAGCGGGTAGGGCGCTTGCCTTGCACGTGGCCGGCCTGTGCTGGCCCGGGTTCGAACCCCCGGCATCCCATATGGTCCCCCGAGCACCGCCAGGAGTAATTCCTGAGTGCAAAGCCAGGAGAAACCCCTGAGCATTGCCAGGTGTGACCCCCAAAAAAAAAAAAAGCAAAAAAAAAAAAACTTAATGGAATTCTCATTAAGTAAAATTAAGTCCATAAAAACTTAATGGAATTGAGTTTAGCTACCCAATAACTGGGAGATCAGCTAATAAAAGACCCTTTTTTGTTGTTTTGAGGCCTCACCCAGCGGTGCTCATGGCTTACTCCTGGCTCTGTGCTCAGGATCACTCCTGGTGGGGCTCAGAACACCCTATGGGGTGACGGGATCCAACCCGTGTGGGACCGCCTATCTATTATTTCTTTTTTTTTTTTTGAATTTTTTATTATACCACTGTGTGACAATTACAAAGGTGTTCATAATTGGTTCTTGGTAATACAGTATTCCAGCACCCATCCCCTCCACCAGTGCCCCATTCCCACCACCAATGTTCCCACACCCCCTTCCGCCCACCCCCAGGCTGTCTCAATAGAGGTGCCCCTATTTCCTCTCTTTCTCTCTCTTTCTGTCTCTGCATCTCTCTCCCTCTTCTTTTACACATTGTGGCTAGCCATGCAGATATTTAGAGTTTATCATTTAAGTCTCTTTGTGTATATTCAATGGTGAGTTCTAGTCTGACATTACCGTTTCCCACATTTAGTAAAACATTGGTATCTATTTATATCCCATTAATGAATGCAGTTATTCTATATCTGTCCTTTTCCTTCTGACTAATTTCACTCAGCATGATAGTCTCCATGTTCATCCATTTGCAGATAAATTTCATAATTTTGTCTTTTCTGACAGCTGCATAGTATTCCATAGTGTAGATGTACCACAGTCTCTTTAGCCAGTCCTCTGTTCTCGGGCACTTAGGTTGTTTCCAGATTCTAGCTATCGTGAATAGCGCAGCGATAAATAACGAAGTACACTATCTGTTATTTCTTGGGTGGATTGTTTCTCATAAGTATCTCCTCAGGGGATACTCTTATGGGTTTTTATTAAACCCCAATTTACAGCTAAGGAAAGAAACTGAAGCTGAAAGGTGGGAAAACTGGAAGACTAAAGAGTGGGAAGCCAGTTATGCTCTTTCCTTGACCTCTAAACGTTGTCCATCCAAACGGGAAGCGCCAGAGACAGGAATGAGAATGTGGCTATGGGGAGAACAGAGTGTCTGGAGGCACCATCACAACACGACGGCCACCCTGGTCTTGGTCCACCAGTCCACCGCAGAAGCTTCCTTCCTACTGACGGAGCAAAGGCATCGTCATAACATCACAAGCCCCACCGCCCTTGCAGAGTAAACCCTGGAAGATTTCTGGCTTTTCTCTCTGCTCCCTCAAGGTCCTGACCAGCTCACTTGGAAAGGAAAAACGGCCCTGGAATTCACGAACCAACATCCAAATCCCAGTGTCCTAACTAGGGACCCACCATGTGGCTTCTGTCCTCAGAGCGTCATCTCTGCCGCAGCCTCTGAGGGTCATGGGACAACCGCCCCTGTGCTGTGTTCTGGCTGGTTCCCCTCACCCTTCCGGGGATGCCGCAATTCTTCAGGTCCTTCTCTTGAACCCCCAACAATCCTTCAAGCTGTCTGTGTTCACATTTATGGAACTTGGGTAAATCTTAATTTCCTATCTCTGGGCCCTCTCTCCTCTGCCCTCAGTACAAACTGGCATGTGATCCAGTCCCTGGCCCAGACACAAACCATACATAAAAAGGACATTGTATCCGAGACTGGGAGCCTTGACTCCTTGGGGGTGGATTTGTACCTCCTACGGCTCACTAATCATGCTTTGGGAGTCACATGGAGACCTGTAACCCTCCCCACTCCCCCAGGCCCACAGGCCTTCCAGTTCACTGCAGAATAGCCAAGTTCTTTGGGACAAAGTGGTTTCCCACTGCCTGAGTCCAGGTCAGCCTCGTGCTGGGCTTACCTTGTCTGCTTGAGAGCCATCTTTCTGAGAGGTCGGCAAGCCTATGAATTCACACATCGATCAATTTTAATGATACTCATTATTTCCGGGATCCTTTTCTCTGGCTGATAGTCACCAGACTGTGTCTCAGCATGGGACATAACTAATATCTAGTGAGTGTTTACAACATGCTAAGTAGATTCTGCACCGGTCCTATAATTTCCTGATCATAACAATCTTGAATAGCGGTAGTTGGTGGACACCGTTTCTATGCCCAGTACAAAGACAATGCAATTTCTCAGATTTCTGTAGCACCATGGAGCAAGCCCCATTCTCTGGGCTTTACATTTTGTTTTTGGAGCCAACCTGAAGGTGCTCAGGGCTTATTCCTGATACTGAGCTCAGGGATCACTTCAGGTGGGAATCCTAGGACTATAAGCTATGACAGGGGCTAACCCCAGTTCAGCCATGTGGAAGGCAAGCATCTTCCCTGCTGTACTCTCTCCAGCCTTTTATTAATACAATGCTTTTATTAATACAATACGTTTATTTTTTTTATTTATTTATTTTTTTTGCTTTTTGGGTCACACCCGGCAATGCTCAGGGTTTCTCCTGGCTCTGTACTCAGGAATAACTCCTGGCGGTGCTTGGGGGATCATATGGGATGCCGGGATCGAACCCGGGCCGGCACAGGCCGGCGCGCAAGCAAGGCAAACGCCCTACCCGCTGGGCTATCGCTCCGGCCCTACAATACGCTTATTAATGCAATACTTTTATTAATGTTTTCTCATTAACCTTAGGTGGTTTTTTTTTTTTTTTTTGCTTTTTGGGGCCACCCAGCGATGCTCAGGGGTAAGTCCTGGCTCTGCACTCAGGAACTACTCCTGGTGGTGCTTGAGGACCATATGGGATGTCAGGGATTGAACCCAGGTCGGCTGTGTGCAAGGCAAACGCCCTATCCACTGGACTATCACTCCGGCCCCATGTTTTGTTTTGTTGGGGAGGGACATACTCAACAGTTCTCAGAGCTTATTCTTGGCTCTGCAGTCAGGAATTTCTTCTGGCAGTGCTTAGGGGGCCTTACAGGATGCTGGAGATTGAACCCAGATTGGCCACAAGCAAGGCAAGTGTCCTTTCCACAACATTTTGTAATTTACTTAAGCCTCACTGCAATTCTAGACTATAGAGATTAGAATCATCCCCCTTTGCTGAGACTCAGAAGTTGAGTCAGTGAACATGCCCCACCACCAGTAAACACTAGCACATACCATTCAAGTTTAGTTTGGTTCCCTTCCTTCCTGACCCCTTGGCTCCATGGCCCTTTGTTTTCATCAGAGCAGTTGCACATGTAATTTCAGCAGCCCACAGATTCCATTACAAATCGATAGGGTCTGAGCCAGATGCAGGCCCGGTACAGCCACACAAGCTCCTGAGGCGCTGAAGGACAGACCACACTGATTGATTTCTCTGCTGGGCTTTTAAATGTCAGCGTGTGCATGGCCACCTCAGACCTTGGGCAGAGAAATAGCATGCAGAAGGAAAGGGCATTCCAGTGGGAGGGACGAGAGACAGGAAGACAGAGAGCATCAGCCTGGAGCACACAGTTGGGGGGATCTGTGGGAGGGCCTTGAAGACGTTGGGGGATGAAAGTTTTGTGAGCACGGGGTGCCCTTGACCTTGAGCTACTCAGAAGCCATTTATGGCATGAACACAAACCCTGGGGAGAGCCAGGTCTTAACCTGATTTAGCATGTCTAGCTGTATTGATTGGTTACTGTGGGGAACTGCGTTTTGTAGTCCAGTCCGGTTGCTTGAACACAGCTCATCGGCACTAATGCTGTGTGGAAAAGCAAAGGCTGCCCGCCAGGGCTCCCACCTCCCGAATTCACTCAGACCAATTCTATCACCAGCCCCTGCCCCTCTCATGGCCTTCATGTTTGCCCACTTGCATCATTTGCTGATGGAGCCTCTGAGAGAACAGGCTTGTGCATTGACAGATCTGGCCCTGCTAGCCTCATGCGGCCTGGAAGGGGAGACTGAGAGGCAAAAGGAAACTGAAGCACATCTAAGGGAACTGAATTTCAGCGGTGCTGGGTCCAATACAGAAGATAAAAGGGGGCGACGTGAGAGAGACTGGTGGGAGGCAGCCCAGGGAGGTAGCCTGGAATATCTTTCAAAGAAGCGACGCTTGAGCGCCTGAGTGATGGGGAAAAGGGGCTATTCTGAGATCTTTGTTGTGGGGGAAGGGACATACCCAGCAGTGTTCAGGGCTCTTTCTTGCTCTGTGCTCGGGATTATTCATGAGGGTGCTTAGGGGACCAAGTCAGGGTGGGCGCATGCAAGGCAAGTGCCTCATTCTCTGTGCACTCTCTTGCCCCAGTCTGAGATCTGAGGAGACCCCATGGCAGGAGGAATAGTCAAGGCAAGAAGGGGCTTGCAGGGCCAGAGCGATGGTTCAGCGGGTAGGGCGTTTGCCTTGCACGCAGCCGGCCCATGCCAGCCCGGGTTAGGATCCCCCGGCATCCCATATGGTCCCCCAAGCAACACCAGGAGTAATTCCTGAGTGCAGAGCCAGGAGAAACCCCTGAGCATCGCCGGTTGTGACCCCCCAAAAATAAGGAAAAAATAAAGAAGGGGCTTTCAGCTGGAGCAGAGGCAGAGTTCAGAGCCTAAGAAAAAGAATAAGTGGACAAGACTGGTCTGAGGAGAAGCACCAGCCCTGCCCTCCCTCCCATTCCTCCCCATTCTTTCCCTATAAAACTCCCCACTTGTGATGGGAAGACAAGATGGTGGCTCGGAGGAGCCCGCCACCTCCGCTTGCCTCCCCAATCCAGGCATGTTGCCAGTAAAGTTCTTTCTCGGCCTAGCAGAATCCCTCATTTCATTGGCCATCAGCCGTGGAACCAAATCTTCATGGACACAAGACTCCTCCCTTCATAACCACACCAGTCAGCCCTCATCGTCCCCATTTCATCCTCGCAGTCTAATGAACACAGTATCATTATCTCACTGGAATCAAAGAAAGTGAAGATCAGACAGGCCACACCACAGGTGAGTTGGGCTTTGAGATCCGTCCTGGCTTGCCTGATTCTGGCCCTTTGCCCCAGCCTCCTACCAGGGCCCAACACTCTTCTCTGCCCTGCCCAGTGTGGGCATGTCCTGGCTCTCTCCTGGTATCTCCTCTGGGACCAAAATCCAGGTCCATAAAGTTACCCCCGCTGCTGCTGTAGGCTTAGCCCTGCTGGGTTGAACCTTTGCCCAGGCCTCCTTTGCCCAGGACCCTACAAGAAGTCACATAGTCAACAGACCAGGCCCACTAAGTACAGAACTGGCATCTTTAGCCCCACAGAGAATGGTGCCTTTCAGCAAGAACCCTCACTACACCTCCATTTCTGCCATGTTTGGGGAGGAGGACTTGGGGCCACACCTAACCTTACTCCCTTACTCCCAGCTCTGGACTTGGGGGGCCTCATGTGGTGCCAAGCATCAAACCGGTACCGGCTGCATAGAAAGTAGGTGCCTTACCTCTCTCTGATCCTCCGTCATAATTGAAAACAAGGCTATAGGGGCAGCAGGAAGAATCTGTCTTGCTGGCATGAACACCTGGCATGAGCCCTGCCCGTCTCACGCTTCTGCCAGCATCTCAGAACCTACTGGGGGGGGGGTACAGGCCTTTGCCCTCTCTCTGCTCCCAGACCAGGCGCCTTGCTCCCTTGCTTTGCACCGAGCAAACACATGGTTGCCAATCTCAGAGCTTGTAATGAAGCAAATGATGCTGAATTAATTGGATGTGGTTAGCAGTGTCAGGAGGGGGTGGGGAGCCATAGCATCCATCAAGCTTGGGACAAGGAAAGGCAGAGGCAGGCCAGCCCACCATGCAAAATGCTCAGCATAGCCTGTGTCAGAGAATTCCTTGCTTTCAGCTCCTGCCCGAGTTGCCAAGGCACCCACTCTGGCTTCTGACAGCACCGCCCTTCTGTAACTGGACTCTCAGTCTTTGGCTTTGAACCATGGGCGTCCAGGTGTCTCTACCCCTGTTCACAGGGCTGCACCGAAGCCTTGATGATAAGGGCGAGTGGGAACAGAGCCCATTTCCCCACTGAGCTTCAGGGTCAAATTACAAAGGCATCTGGAGGAGGCCTCATCTCTTGGCTGCACATCCTACTTCCTGCCTGGATGGGACAGGCCCAGCTGTGGATCACATGGAGTGAAAAATCTGCAAGAAACAGAAAACAGAGGCTCAGAGGAGCACATGCTGAGCAGAGCAGAGCGGGAGAGGGCAGGAGCACCTGCTAGAGGAACCCAAGACCGGTCTGATTCTGGCTCTGCCACCAATGGGCTGTTGGGACCTGGAGAAGTCCCACCCCTCTTGGAGCGGCAGGGTTTTCAACTGGGATTGATGGAGCCAGCAGCCACTCACGGCCTGAGGTCTCAGTCTGCTGGCAGGAAGCTAGTGCTAGGACTTAGAATTTTTGCATGAACTTCACAGGTTGGTAGGAAAAGGAATAGCTCTCAGAGGGCTGGTGAGATAGTATAGGGGTTAAGGCACTTCCTAGCACCTGGTTTGATCCCTAGCACCCCATATGGTTTCTCAAATATTGCCAGGAGGGATCCCTGAGCAGAGCCAGGAATAAACCCTGAGCAACACTGGGTGTAGCCCAAAAACAAAAAAAAAAAAGTTCTCTCACACATGTATTATTGTTTTCCTAATGAAGAGAGAATGGGTAGTCATTAATAAAATAAAATTTATTTTAGAGAAATCATTGAATTCACAGGATTGTTGGATATTTGGGAGGGTGGCTGTGGGGTCACACCTAATAATGCTCAGGGGGCTTACTCCTGGTGTGCACTCAGGAATCACTCCTGGCAGTGTTCAGGTGATTATATAGGGCACTGGGGATCAAGCCTGAGTCAACTGTATGCAAGGCAAGTGGCTATCCACTATATTATCTTCCAGCCCCCAAAAAGCTACTTTATCGGGCCGGAGCACAGTGGGGGAGGGCATTTGCCTTGCATGTGGCCGACCCAGGTTCGATCCTGACATCCATATGTTCCTCCAAGCACTGCCAGGAGTAATTCCTGAGTGCAGAGCCAGGAGTAACCCCTTGAGCATCACCAGGTGTGACCCAAAAAGAAAAAAAATAAAGCCCCCTATTTTATCTTTTCTTCCTTTTTATTGAAATGCCGAGATTTACAAAGTAAAAAGGTTTTCATAATACTGTTGATAGATTCATACTTCAACACCACTCCCACCACCAGTGTGTTCCCACCACCAAAGACCCTCATTTCCCACCCACCCCAATCCCTATGCCTGCTCCATCAGCTGGCACTGATTGTATTGACCGTTAAAGCACATACATGGAAATGTAACTGATGAATCCGCTTTCTTCCCTATTGTTGTTTATGGGAGAATCTGGCCAAAATCTGTTCTTGAATTTACTTTCTGAGTTTCTAGAATGTGGTTGGTTTCCACTAGTTTGGTGTACCATGAGGTACACCAAAAATAAAAAAAAATCTACTTTACTTTATCTATCTATTAAAGCTATTTTTTTTTCTGGTCAAATATACATAACATAAAAATCTAGCCTCTTTGCCATTTTTCCGTGCGTGATTCAGTGGTGTCAAGCATATTCACATTGTTGGAGCTCTCCCCATTACCCAGTTTCAGAATGTGCTCATCTTTCCCGCTTGAAACTTCACCCAGTGAACAAGCTTCCACTTACTCTGCCACTCTCCAGCCCCTGACAACCATTGCTCTTTTTCTCATTCCAAAACACTGAAAAAAAAGAAAATGACTCTTGTAAAGGAGAGTCCATGGACCAAATTGAGACAGCAAAGAAGTCCTGATTCCTCAACAGATGAGAAGTGTTGGGTGAAGGAGAGCTAAACCCCTGCCCACGCGAACACTGAGTGTTGTTAGCTAAGATCTGCAGCAGGGCAGACATTAAACTTCCATTTTCCTCCTCGAATAAAGATAACTGACATTCACTTTTTTAAATTTTCATATAGAATGGGAATAGAGAGGTAGATTCTCCCTTTAAAAGGTAGCAGATAGGGGCCGGAGAGATAGCACAGTGAGTAGGGCATTTGTCTTGCACGCGGGCTGACCCCGGTTTGATACCTGGCATCCCATAGGGCCCCCTGAGTAATTCCTGAGCAAAGTGCCAGGAGTAACCCCTGAGAATTGCCAGGTGTGACCCAAAAAGCGAAAGAAAGAAAGAAAGAAAGAAAGAAAGAAAGAAAGAAAGAAAGAAAGAAAGAAAGAAAGAAAGAAAGAAAGAAAGAAAGAAAGAAAGAAAGAAAGAAAAAGAGAAAGAAAGAAAGAAAGAAAGAAAGAAAGAAAGAAGGGAAGGAAGGAAGGAAGGAAGGGAAGGAAGGAAAGAGAGAGAGAGAAAGAAAGAAAGAAAGAAAGAAAGAAAGAAAGAAAGAAAGAAAGAAAGAAAGAAAGAAAGAAAGAAAGAAAGAAAGAAAGAAAGAAAGAAAGAAAGAAAGAAAGAAAGAAAGAAAGAAAGAAAGAAAGAAAGAAAGAAAGAAAGAAAGAAAGAAAGAAAGAAAGAAAGAAAGAAAGAAAGAAAGAAAGAAAGAAAGAAAGAAAGAAAGAAAGAAAGAAAGAAAGAAGGTAGCAGATAGGGTCTGGAGTGATAGTACAGTGGGTAGGACACTATCTTACATACTGCTGACCTGGGTTCTATCTCTGGCACCCCTATGGTTCACAGAGCATTGCCAGGAATGATCCCTGAGTCCAGAGCCAGGAGCAAGCCCTGACCACCAAAACAACATAAAAAGAGCAGAGCCATCAAAGAGTGTTTTGTCTCCATAGGGCTGGGAAGGGCCTGGAGGAGCCTAGCAGAGAACAGGAAATGTTTTTTGTCTTCATCTGTGACTACATGGGTGCAGGCATATGTAAAAACTCACTTGTTTGTTTAAGATTTATGTACTTTGCTGCCTGTCACGAATCACAAAACACATATCACTGTTTTCAAAGGGAGTCAAATGGATGCAAATAGCATCACAGGCAGGAAAGGGGCCTGTCTTTCCACGCCAGGTTGTTAATTCAAGGTTGACTTTGCTTAAGCAAACAGAACAGGATCTGTCTTCTCCTGAAATAATACTAGGTAATAGATCATTTGTTAATGAAAAATAGTATCTTCTTGGAGCCATCCGTGCTCTGGGCAGAGAAATGCAGAGGAAAACCCCTGCACTCTAGGGCTGTATCCCCTCTCACTAAGGACAACATGTGGCCAAGTTCTGCTTTACCTCCCCTAAATGACTCCCACCACTTTCTCCACTCTTTTTCCTCTCCTCCTTTCTCACAGAGGTCATCTGCAAGATTCTCCTTTGGGCACACTGTGTTGCTCAAGCCAGATGATCATTAGTGGGAAATAATCCTCTTTTGCCTGGCTAAACAATCTCTATTGCTTTAGAAACCTGCCCAGCTTCAAGCCCTCTGATCAAAGTACCTGGGCTTAACCTTAACAAGGTTAGTTCTCATTTACCTGTATATGTCTCAGCACTTCTTGAAGCCCGGGACCTGCCATATTCATCTGCACATTGATTAGATTTATTGCTATCTGCAAAGCAAAATGTCTACTGTTCATAAAGTTTATTGAATGAATAGACGAATTTATAAGTGAGTAGAACCAGCCAGACAGCTCAAAGGGTTGGAGCACATGCTTTGCAGGCAGAAGGCCAGGTTCAGTTCCTAGCACTGTGTGGTCCCCTTACCCTCAGAATAGTCAAGAGTAAAAGTCTGAACACTGACTGATCTGGCCCTGAGCACCAGCAGGTGTGGCCCCCAAACAGACAAACCAATGTCAGTGGGTAGGTGGGAGGAAGAGCAGTAAGTCCTGAGTGGTTAAGTGATAATCTGAGGGTCATACAGTAATGACTGGACTGCAAGTGATACCTGTCCTATTGGTCATTCCCAATACCCACTAGGAAAGGCCCACGCCCTTCCCTAGTGGGTACTGGGAATGACATTACAAACTTTCCTATCTCTACCCTTGAGGATTGAGGGTTGATTTATATCAAGCATCAGACAGCAAAAAATATGAACCTTCAAACTTTCCTTGCCTTTCTATTATCCCTTGTGACAAACAGAAACATCATCCAAAACATTAGCCATTACTTTGAAGGTGCATGTTCCAAAGGTTTGGGGATGGCAGTTTTCTAATTTGATAAGTGAGGATATTTCTGCCAGCAGGCCCTGGCAGCACTGGAGCTGATTCAAAAACAGAATTGATCTCTCAAGCCTCATTTTCCTTTCCATCAGCACCCTATCAGGCACCTTCTGCCTCAGCCAGCTCCCTCCATTTCCCCTCTGTGTATAATGTCATACATTTGATTCCAATAACCTCTGTATTGTTCATTTGGAGGTGGGAGACAGAGGGAAAGAAAGAAAGTGAGAGAGAGATTTTTCCTTTGAAGTAATCATGCATATTTCCATAGATTTCATCTATTTCTGCCTAAAGAACTAAATTATTTAGTTTTGAGAAGGGTTCTCTAAGCAATGCTCAGAATCCAGGAACCATTCCTAGCCAACCAGGCTGGACAGTTCAATGCTAGGACCTGAGGTTGCAGAAATATTCAGGTCCCCAGCCTGCAGTGCTGGGGATCACCAGGACTATCTTAGTGGTTCTGGACTGCCCAGTGTTCTGAGGAAGCAGGTCAAGGGCCATACCTGATGGTGTTGGTGCGGGGTGGTATGAAGTGTGGGGATCAAATTGGGGTCCTATGCTTGCAAAAGGATTTACCCCTGACTCCTGTGCTATCTCCCCAATATTTAACTGTATCACTTGTCTTCCCGTTGTTCATTGATTTGCTCAAGTGGGCACCAGTAACATCTCCATACGTCCTGGCACGTGCTAGTGTAACCCAAGGGCATCTGCTCGCTCCAGGATCTCGAGAGTCTCAAAACCATTTGTTCAGGTCATGGAAATGAGATCTATACTTGTTACTGGTTTTTGGTATATCAAATACAACACAGGTAGCTTATGAGACTCTGCCATGTGGATGGTATATTCTCAGTAGTAGGCTCTCAGTTCGTGCATTTACTGATGCTTTGTGGCCGCAAAGCAACTGTGCACAACAGGGAGAGATTGGCTTTTCTCTTGGATGGAGCTCTTATGAGCTTCAAGTTCGGATGTTGAAAATGGTGGCCCTCATGGTGTGGGGGTTTCTCTGGCTTCTTGCGAGGCTCTATTGGGATGCCAGGCCAGGGCTAGAACCCGCCTTCCCTCCTGGATGCCTCATGATCAGCTGAGCACAGGGAGAGCTGGTAGCAGCTCTGCCCCCGTGTATCTGTGTCTCCAATTTTCCCAATATCTAACATTTTTAAAAATAGGGGTCATACCCCGTGATGCTTTGAGGACCATGTGGTGCTGGGGATTGAGCTTGGGGCCTCAAATTATTAGATGTGTGCTCAAGCACTTATGCTATCTCCCTGGCTGAAGAGTAATACTTTTTGGGAAAAACTGAGTCCAACCTCACACTGGGATTTCTTTAGTTTTTAGGATTAGGTAGACTGGAGGTTTGTATGATAAATTTTTCTGTGCCTGGCACAGAGCAGAAGAGGTGCCATATGCTGATGCTCGGGAGTGTCCATTCACTTTGGGGGGTCGAGAGAGATGTCTGGCAAAGACTGGCATCACCCTCAATCTTAACCAGGGCACACAAACTTCTGGCAAGTCTAGTTGCTCGCCTGCTGGGCTCCTAAGGTTCTCCCTCAAGTAGCTTAAGTAGGTCTTCTGGATCATGTCAGAACATCAGCAGAGAGAAGAGAAACTCTCCTAATCCCCACAAATTCTCAAACTTCTGTTGTCTTTCCCCCATCTTTCTGCTCTATTGCTTATGGGAGAATCCAATGCAATTCTGAAATCTGGGTTGCAAGAGCTACTTGAGCAGAGACTAAACTTCCTCACCCTCTTATCACCCAAAGCTTCTCAAGGGACCTGTGTGTCCTCGAGCAGCAGCACCCTAACCCCTGGGAATCAAGGCTCAGCCTTTCAGCCGGTTCATGCTTAGACGTGCAACAGGTTGTATTTTCCTACCGGGCCACAACAAGCGTTCCCATTCCATGCATTCCTATGATGTGGCATTAATGATTCTACCATTGTTTATTTTAGGGTGTGGAGGGGAAGGAATAGGGACACATCTGGTAGCTGAGGGGCTGCTCCCCTCTCTGTGTTTGGGGGTCAGTCCTTAGTGGTGCTCAGGGGGACCATGCAGAGCCAGGAATCCAACCTGAGCTTTTGCAGGCTCAGCCCATTGAATAATCTCTCCGGCCCCTGATTCTCACACTGAGAATTGCAGTCTATTATTTCACCACTTGAATGCAGGCAGACAGTGACTATGGCAGAAATAACATGTTTTCCTTCCACCTGATTCTCTTGGAACCCTCACTCTTGGAACCCAGCTGGTGTGCTGCAAGAAAGCCCAGAGCACAAAAAAGAGGTGTCTGTAGGTGTGTGGGTGTCTGGACAACAGCTCCTTCTGAGGTCCTAGCCAGCAGGCAGCCTCAATGCCAAGTTACATGAGTGCAGAAGGCTTTTTATGACTTGGTTTTTGTTTTTTTTCCATACCTGGAAGCACTCAGGGTCTACTCTCAGCTTGGTGCTCCAGGGCCACTCCCAGTGATCTTGGAGAAACCAGTTAGTGCTGGGAATCAAACTTGGACCTCCTACAAGCACAGTCTGAGCTCAGCCCTTTGTGTTATCTTCCCGCTCAAGGAAGGCTTTATTGTTGTTTTGTTTGGGGGCTATACCCAGCAGTGCTGGGAACTTTGAGCTCAGTGCTCAGGGATCACTCCTGGTGGTGCTCAATGGATCATTATGCAGTGCTGGAGATTGAACCAGGGTTGGCTCTCACAAGGCAAACACCTCACCCCTGTCCTATCTCTCCAGTCCAAAGAAAACTTTAAAATAATGTTAGGTCTTGCTATATTCTGACTACAGCTGCCCAAGGTACCATTTTTTTTCTTTTTGGGTCCCACCCAGCAATTACTCTTGGCTCAGTACTCAGTAATTACTCCTATATGGTGCTTGAAGGACCATGTAGGATGCTAGGTCAAACCCAGGTTGGCCACATGCAAGGCAAACGCCCTGCCTGCTGTACTATCTCACTCCAGTTCCTGCCCAAGGAACCTTGAGTGACAACCACCTCGCCAATTCCTATTCATCTAGAGAATCCCAGGAGAGAATAGTAAAGCAGTTGTTGCTGTTTTAAGCCAGTCCTTTGGGATGAACCATTTTGCAGCAATGGATCAGACACAGGCGTCATGAGCAGAGCTGGGCAGATCAAAGGGAAGACCTCCAGCAGCTTTACCACCTTCCCAGTTGAAAGGCAGCTCACATTAATACAAAAACCACATGCGAATGAGTGCTGGCAGCCTTGGGCCTCTCTCCCTCAGCAGATATTTGGAAAATAGATGGAGAAAAAAGAAACTATCATGGAGGACTTAGCATATACCAAGAACACAATCTCTCTTTCTCTCTCTTTCTCTCTCTTTCTCTCTCTCTCTCCTCTCCCTCTCTTCCTCCTTCTCTCTCTCTCTCTCTCTCTCTGTGTCTCTGCTTTTGGGGGCTCTGCACTCAGGAATTACTCCTGGTAGTGCTCGGGGACCATATGGGATGTGGGGATGGAACCGGGTCAACTACATACAAGGCAAGCGCCCTACCCACTGTGCTATCTCTCTAGTCCTTGGTTAGGGATGCCACACCTTGTTTCCTTCTGTCATCACAACACCTACTCTGGTCTCAGCCTTCTCAAAGGTAGAGTTTCCTGCCTGGATTCCCAGTTGCTCTGTCGGCCCACCTTACCCCCTCTGCCTGTTCTGCCAACCCAACTGCCGGCTTCCAGGGCGGAATCAATGCTAGGAACTTCGCTGACATGGAGAAAACCCCATCAAGGACAGTTTCTCTTTGCACCTTTGTTCTCTTTGAGCACAGCTGGAATCAGAAATCACTTCATGGGGCCCAAGCGATAGTCCAGTGGGTAGGGTATTTGCCTTGCATACAGCCGACCCCAGTTTGATCCCCGGCATCCCATCTGGTCCCCCAAGCATTGCCAGGAGTAATTCCCTGAGTGCAGAGCCAGGACTAACCTCTGAGCATCTCTGGGTATGACCAAAAAAAAAAAATCACTTTTTCATGTGAAGACACTGGACCCTGTAGCTGCCTGCCTGTTCCGTCCACCTCCTTTAATTTTTGTTTTTTGCCCACACCTGGCTGTGCTCGGGGCTTACTCCTGGCTCTGTATTTAGGGGTCAGTAATTCCTGGTAGTGCTGGTTTATAACTGGGGTCTGTTCTGTAAGAAGTTATTAATTTAGGTTTTTTTTTGTTATTTGTTTGTTTTAGGGGGCTACACTCAGTGGTGCTCCAGGCTTACTCCTGGCTCTGTGCTCAGGGACTACTCCTGGCACTGCTCAAGGGGCCATTTGTGGTGTCAGGAATCAAACCAGAGTCAGCCTCATGCAAGGCAAGTGTCTAAACCCCGGACTATTTCTCTGGCCCTTCATCCTCTTTTCGACTGTTCTTTTGTCACCTGGAGAATCACCTTATTTTCCAGGAAAGGGGTGAAGCTAGCAAGGGGAGGAGCCCACACTGATGGGCTCTGTGACTGCTTGTTCATCATCTCAGCTCACCCTAACAGAGCTCTGCCAGACAGCCCTATTTAAAAGATGAGACTCAGGCTTACAGAGATCAGCCTTCCCAAAGGGATGCCGTTACTGAATTTCAAGCCCTGCCATCCAAGTTCTATCAAACCAGGACAGCTCTAAATCCAGAACATTTTCCTCATTCCTGGGAATCGGAATTCTCCCGGTGCTGAAAGCTGTAGGACCTTAATAGGGCCAGGAGAGACCCTCATCCCCACCTCCTAAGATTGCACATAGAGTCAGGACAGTCAACACGGACAAAGACCACAAGTCACTCTCTCAGCCTCTATACCTGCTTGTGGGGCTCCTGCCTGCATCCAGCCCCAAGCCAGCCAACGACCTCAATCCTTGGGGTTCATAGTGAAGCAGGCAGGCAGACAGACAGGGAAGGGGCCCCTCATGGCAATGAATTCCTGGGAAGTGATAAAACCAATAGCCCCAAAGCTGCAAAAACCCACCTGGTGGACACAGGAACTAAGGCCTCATCTGAGAGAAGCTCCAGCCCAAGCAAAGGCCAGGAAAGGAATATCCACTACTTCTAACTCTTCCCCTTGGCAACCACCCTAGCAATGAACTCTTACCTAGGGAGGAAGCCCAGATGGGCAGCTTGGGAAAGCCCTATAAAGCCAACGTGAACAACGGAAGTGTGTGCATATGCTCCCCCAGCCCATGTGCTGCCTGTGCCCATGTGTTGCTGCTGAGAACATGTGGTACCTAAGCGCACGTGTCGCCCACATCTTCCCGCTTGAGCTGTGAGCTTTCGGACTTTCCTGTCTAATGCTGGGATGTGTACTGGCGCTCCCTCTCCACTCTGGAGAAACCCATATTCTGTCTGGAACATGTTACTCTTCTTCTCTCTCCTCGCCCCTCTAACCCTACCTCAAAACTTCCAAATAAAACCTGTTTTAACTTCACTGCTTTTCTCCACCGAAATTCCTTTTCTGTGAGGGAAAGGTGGGGAACCCCGAAAGGCCTGAGGAGTATGGCCTAGGACTGACTTTTCTTTCCTGCAAGGAGCCAGGCTCCCAGTGCTAGATTCCCCCAGCCATTCCCCGGGGACAGAAGTGGCTAGAGAGGAAGCAGGTGACCTCCTTGATGTAGCACCGCCTCTCCTCCCCGCCTCACATAAGTCACTGAGGACTCCACCAGCATCAGTAGGAAGCCCCAAGGTCAGAGGGAACAGTGGTGGTGGGAAATTAAGGGACTGGTGTTGGAACACTGCATGACTGAAACCCAATCATGAACAACTTTGTGATTGTATACTCAACTGTGATTCAATTTTAAAAATAACAAATTAAAAGCATATTTATATATACATATATATGTATGGCTTCATATGTATGGCTTCATACATATATATGAAGGCATACATGGAGCTCATCTATCTCCCAGCTCCCAGCTCCCTCTGCCAGCCCTCATGAGAGCAGAGCAGACCAGCCCCTGAGTTCTGGTCCCTCACTGTCTAGGTTAGAATCCTAGTTCCTGGGGACTAACATGACCTCTAGAGACCCACTGGTCCTCTCCTTGACTCCATGTCCCCATTCTTGCCTCCCTGTCCCCACTGGCAAAGTAGGGCTACTAAGAACATTCAGATGGGGATGAGGCCCCAGAGTATGGAATGGCTCAGGAACCGGAAACTTGGCTACAGTGCTATATTTGATTTGAGCTAAACACAGCCTGAGCCCACATCCTCCACACCCAGCAAGAACTATTTCCAGGGCCCAGAGAACACCATTCAGAACATTCTACACAGTGCTCTAGGCCCTCTCACTCATCACCCTGCGGAACCAGGCAAGGACCCTTTTCATCTCAAAGAGGATGTCCTTGGATAGAGGCCAGGTGTGGCCTTCTACCACCCAAGTCAGCTGCTCCCCCCCACACCTCCATTTGCCTTGATGTGGCACAAACTGCTTCCCCACCTCTGGGCTGCACCTTGAACCCTCAGATCATTCCCTCCCATTGCCTGTGCCTGGAGGGAGTGCAAACAGCAGGAGGAGGAGAAGCAGCTGCTCATTATCGCCTCTGCTCCTCCATTAGGGCATGAATCACCTCCTGACAGCCAGAGGGGGATAGGAGGCCTCATGCTCGGTTCACCGGGTTCCTGCCATCCCACATGTCATTGACCTTCTCTTTTCCCAGAGGAGCTGATGCCAGGCTTCTAGAGGCAGGAGCCCTCCCTTCATATTGCCGCCCTCCACCCCCTCCCACCCCCCCCCCCCCAGTCCTTGAACAGAACCACCCGACAAGATGAGAAATTCCAAACTCTCAATGGTGCAGTTTAACAATTTCTGCTCAGATTAATGAGCTTCTCCTACCGGTAAAATGACTGGTGAGAGCCAAGCCAAACTGAAGCCAGCTTGGCCCAAATTGCAAAGACAGAAATCCAATTCTATAACACACCTCTCTCCTTCCTTTGGCTCAGACATCCTGAGTGCACCAAGGAAATTCACTCCCACCTTCCCATTCACCCACCTATCCATCCACCCACCCACACAGACCCTAGCCACCTGCCATCTGTGTGCAGCCAAGTGCCTTTACTTCCTGTTCCTTCCCCCCAGCTAACATATCTTTGTTCCCTTACCAGAACTTTAAAAAAGACACCCATTGATTAAAAATATATCCATTGCACTCCTAATTTGTAATAGAGCATGTGCTAAGTAGCTGGCAGATCCGGTCTCATTTATTTCTCATAAGAACCCTGAGAGATGGAGCCGGAGGGATAGTACAGTGGATGAGGGTCTTGATCGCATGTGACCGACCTGGGCTCAGTCGTTGGCTTCACATGTGCTCCACTGAGCACTGCCAGGAGTGATCCCTGAGCACAAGAGGCAGGAATCAGTCCTGAGCACTGCTGGGTGTGCCTCTGTCCCCAAGAAGAACCTTGGTGGGGCCGGAGCGATAGCCCAGCGGGTAGGGCATTTGCCTTTGCACACGGCTGGCCTGTGCCGCCCGGGTTTGCTCCCCAGCATCCCATATGGTCCCCCAAGCACCCCCAGGAGTAATTCCTGAGTGCAGAGCCAGGAGTAACCCCTGAGCATTGCCGGGTGAGACCCAAAAAGAAAAAAAAGAACCTTGGGTGATAGAAACCCCATTTGAACTGGCTACTAAGGCTGAGGATGGTTAGAAAACTGGCTTGGACAGCACTTGGACAGCACATCCCATGACCAGTTGAGTTGGAATGTCAAAGTAGCAGGTCTAGTGCCGGAGTGATAGCACAGTGAGGAGTGTGTTTGCCTTGCATGGGGCCAACCCGGGTTCGATCCCTGGTATCCCATATGGTCTCCGAGCACTGCTCGGAGTAATTCCTGAGTGAAGAGTCGGGGTAACCCCTGAGCATTGCCGGGTGTGACCCAAAAAAGCAAAAAACCCAAAGTTCCAGGTCTCAGTTTGTTACTCCCACACAGTGCTGTTTCTTTCCCTTCAGCTCTGAGGTGTGACTTGCCATCCTCTCCCCACTGGCCCCACACCCCCACGAATCTTCACATTAGTTCCTACTCTCCTTATGGCTCAAGGCCATGTCCACTGAGCCCTGGCGTCTATCCCAGCCTGCGTCTCAGCTGCTGCTTCTTTTTTTTTAAACACTTTTTTTTTATCTATCTCTCTATCTCTCTATCTCTCTATCTCTATCTCTCTATCTCATCTATCTATCTATCTATCTATCTATCTATCTATCTATCTATCTATCTATCTATCTATCTATCTATCTATCTATCTATCTATCTATCTATCTATCTATCTATCTATCTATCTATCTATCTATCTATCTATCTATCTATCTATCTATCTATCTATCTATCTATCTATCTATCTACCTTCCTACCTACCTACCTACCTACCTACCTACCTATCTATCTGATCTATCTATCTATCTATCTATCTATCTATCTATCTATCTATCTATCTATCTATCTATCTATCTATCTATCTATCTATCTATCTATCTATCTATCTATCTATCTATCTATCTATCTATCTACCTTCCTACCACCTACCTACCTACCTACCTACCTATCTATCTATCTATCTATCTATCTATCTATCTATCTATCTATCTATCTATCTATCTATCTATCTATCTATCTATCTATCTATCTATCTATCTATCTATCTATCTATCTATCTATCTATCTATCTATCTATCTATCTATCTACCTTCCTACCTACCTGCCTACCTACCTACCTACCTATCTATTATTCTATCTATCTATCTATCTATCTATCTATCTATCTATCTATCTATCTATCTATCTATCTATCTATCTATCTATCTATCTATCTATCTATCTATCTATCTATCTATCTACCTTCCTACCTACCTACCTACCTACCACCTACCTACCTACCTACCTACCTATCTATCTATCTATCTATCTATCTATCTATCTATCTATCTATCTATCTGCTGTTTGGGTCACACCCGGCAATGCTCAGGGGTTACTCCTGGCTCTGCACTCAGGAATTACTCCTGGTGGTGCTCTCGAACCATATGGGATACTAGGGATCGAACCCAGGTTGGCCGCGCACAAGGCAAATGCCCTCCCCACTGTGCTATCGCCCGGCCCCATGCTTCTATTTTTCTTCCCTCAGCCACAATTCTGAGTTCAGTAACTTAAGATCCTCATTCTTCTTCTTTTTTTTCATTTTTGTTTTGTTTTGAAGTGAAACCCGGCTCTGTGCTCGAGGCTCCTCCTGGCTCTTTGCTTGGGGATTGCTCCTGGCTATGCTCAAAAGCAAATGTTGTGCCAGGGATCAAACCTGGTCCTCCTGCAAACTAAGCCTGAGCTCAGTCCCAAATAGCTATCGGTCTGGTCTTCTTAGTCTTTCCAATAGCAAGGAGAGTGACATTCGCTAACATATAAATGGCCCAGCTCTCAGCTCTCAGAGATATGCAGCTACGCCATGCCTCCAAATTTCACAGCACTTACAGCCCAGTAGGACTGCAGCAAATTTGATGAGAAAGTTGTGTAGAAGTCTACCAAGCTCAATGAGTGAAAAGAATAACACAGAAGATTCAATCAGTGCCAACAAACTCAGTAAATCCTCAATGACCTTAGTAACACTATTGTGAAATGTAACAATTATCACATTGCTTTTTTATTGCTCTGTTTTATGATAGATTGTATTTCATTTTGTTGTAACAGAATATGAAGTGAATTTGTGTCTGCTAAGGAGGTAGACTGAGGGTGGGTGGGAAACTGGGAACATCGTTGGAAGAAAGGTCACACTGGTGGTGGGATTACTGTGGAACATTAGTGCCTAAAACAACTGCATTATGAACAACTTGGCAAGTTATAGTGTTAAATAATTTTTTAAATAAGCAAGAGGTCTGGGTTCCTAGCAAGTTTATTGTAACATATTTATTGACTGGCATTGCAACAAGTGCCAAAGCTAAATGTCCACGGTTGACCAGAACCAATGGCTGAATTCTAAACCTTTTATCCTGGGGTCAGGGGAAATGTCCTCTCCCTTCCCCAAAAAAGAATTCAACAAAGTGTGTTCCATAGATCTGTGTTCTCCTAGACAGGCTATATCAAAGAAGGGTACGAGAGTCTAACAGGTTTGGGAAACCTATTCTGACCTTTGGTAAGTTACATTTGAGGGCTTTTCAGTGAAGAGTTGTTTCTCTTATTTGGGTTTTCTTTCCTGCCCTTGCTTCCCTCTGATGCCATTCCTCTGATGACCCAGCCATACATGCCTGGTTGTGGTGCCCGCAAGCTTTAGAGGCAGAGCTCACACACAGCTGCAATACAACCAGGATTCTACATAGTGTCGTGCCCCCAGCGTTATTCCTGCAGCCTCAGGCCAGTCCACTGAGCGATATCCTGGGCCTCCTAACTTGGGTTCCTTGAATTTTCATAATTCCCAGAACCTTTGTTTTCTTTAGGTTCCATGAAATCAAAAGTCAGAGGATCATGGGTTGGAGAGGGGAGGAACAGTGGGTGGGGCACTTGCCTTGCACATGGCCCACCTGGGTTCCGTCCTTATATGGTCTCCTGGGCACCCTCAGGAGCGATCTCAGAGTACAGAGGCAGGAGTATGCCCTGAGCATCACTGGGTGTAGCCCAAACAGCCCCCGCCCCAGCCCCAAATTAATTTTTTTTTTTTTGCTTTTTGAGTCACACCCAGCAATGCTCAGGGGTTACTCCTGGCTCTGCACTCAGGAATTACCCTGGCAGTACTGGGACTATATGGGATGCCGGGAGCGAACCCGGTCGGCTGCCCACAAGGCAAACGCCCTACCCGCTGGACTATCGCCTCCGGCTCCCCAAATTAATTTTAAGGTAAAAAGTCTGGGGACTGACTTTAGGAAAGGGATGTTCTGGGGTCTCAGCCCCTTCCTGACTCGGCCCAGTTTCCTCTGCAGCCCACCAGACTATCGCTGGAACCACGCCTCTGCAGGCAGTGCCATGGAAGCTAGTGGCATGTATGTGAGCTGACTGCAGGAGGCCGTCCACGCCAGCCTCCCCAGCACGGTTCCCAGTCACCTTGCTCATCCCTGGTCTCGGGAGCCACTGTCCAGCCCAGAGCTGACCTCCTTTGCCTTGACTCCCCCATCTTTAGGCACCTCCTGTCTCCCTGGGCTTCTGGAGTCTGGACCCCACGGATTGCATGTTGTCACCCCCCCAGAGAGGACACATTGAGAGAGAGCTGCTTACCTACCTCTGCAGCACGGAAACACTTCCCAAAGCCCCATTTGAGCAAGGCCCTGGGCCTGGGAGTCGGCCTTTCTGAGCAGAGGCAGCCAACAGCTTGCAAGGAGAAGGCACAAACAGCTCCCGAGCACAAAACGCCTTCACAAAACATGGCGTGTGAAAGAACCCCACCTGTCTCTCCGCCACCCCACCCACCAGGTAACACCGCCGCAGCGGCAGCGGGCAACAGCAGCAGCCACCGCCGCCTCCCCCCCAGCAGCCACGGTCACGTGACTGCGCGCTGTCTTTGCCTTGTCTGTGCCCCAGGGACCGCAGCCCTGGGCTGGTCTGTCCAGCTCCAGGGCCCAGACAAGTGATCAAGCATTAGCGATGCCTGCATGGGACCCTGGCAGGGCAAGGAAAGAGAAGGGGGAGATGCGTGAAAGCAACCCAGTCATCTGCTTCCTCCTGAAATCGGTCTCTTCATTTATTTGGGTTGGGGGGGGGGTGCCGCACCTGGGGTGCCTCAGGGTTTCCTCCCGCGCTGTGCTCAGGAATCACTCCTGGAAGTTTCTCTGGTGACTGTATGCCGTGCTGGGTATCGAACTGGGGTCAGCACATGCAAGGCAAAGTGCCTTAGTCACTGTACTATCTCTCCAGTCCCACTTTTTTTTTCCCTTGCTTTTGGGTCACACCCAGCGAGGTTCAGGGGTTACCCTGGTTCTGCAATCAGGAATTACTCCTGGCCATGCTCGGGAGGGGCGGAGGGTACCATATCGGATGCTAGGGATCAAACCTGGGTCAGCCCAGTGCAAGGCAAGCGTCCTCGGGCCCTCCAGCCCCGATTTTATCTATCTTCAAGCATCCTCATTGAAAGACCCTGATGAGTGTTAGTAGTCCCTGACCAGGTGGATCCTGTGTGCACACATGGAGGTCCTGCTCAGAGTCTGCTTTGCTCACT